>CM065670.1:13210127-13212409 GCA_033220385.1 Triplophysa yarkandensis | reverse complement strand
ACGTCAATTTTTTAAGACAGTAAAGATAATGTATTTGAGATATGATTTTAGGTGTGTTTTGGTTTAATGGTTCTGTTACATAGATCAGGCCAACCACTCACAAGTGTTAGAGAAGAGCACTGTGGAGGAACGGTGGGATCTTAGGCTTTAAGCTAGCCTTCTATTGCCTACACTAGACTGAGGTTTGTAATGAGACCAGACTGAGGGAAACTTTCATTCTTACCTTCATCTCGATCATTTCTTGCTGCAGCCTCAAGTAACGTGATGTTGGTGGGGAATGTCACTTTCTGTGTTTTTCCATCTTTCTTCTGAACATGAGCGCTGCTGTTCTTCTCAATCTGAGCCCAGTCTTTAAGCTGCTGAGCGCGTCTCTTCTGTGCATGTTTCAGACGCTCGGTGGCTGACAGACGACCGACTGTGCTCATCTCGGCAAGAAGGTCCGCATGTTCAGCCATATGATCCACTAAACTTACCGATGAGCCCCCAACACCTTTGCTACTTCTCCAATCACAGCTATCCTTCAAACATCAGATCTGAATCACATGCTGATGACAACCAATGAAGTCTCCTCATCCTTATGTCAACCGATCACATCTACAGAGAAAGAGTGTGTTTTACAACTTTATGTTTTCTGAACGGCCGCAGTCTGAACACATACAAACAAAGGCTTGTGCCATGGAAAAGTTGCAAATAGTGTACAATTCACCACTGCGTTCTGTGATGATTCCCCACGCTGCCAATAAAAACACAGCTAAAGGTTTAAAATAAATAAAACTCACATTAAAGTTTTGAAATCGACCAGAGCAGCGCAAATAGATTTGCCAAACCCAGAGACCAGCACAAAAGCAATATTATTAAAGCTATATCCCTGAGAATCATGTGTTATGAAGGACTCTTAACTTTTATATTCTACGTATTTCAAATGTTTTTTACAGACTATTGTTGTGGATGTTCTATCTGCACAATGTTTTAAATCACTTTGAGAGAATATGTGGGGAATGATTGCATAAATGTCAGTATGTTAATTTACTAATTTGTATATCAACATCCATGTATGATAATAATAATAATAATAAAAACAGAAAACAACCACAGATACTTTCTAAACCTGAATTATCTATAAATGAATGACAAAATGTCTTAAAATAATCACGCAGGTCATGTTTTAGATGGTACTAAACTCACAAATGAACCTGGAACAAAATATATTTTCATGTTGTTTGTGTTATATTTACATATTTCTGGATGGTGACGTGTTAAAGTGAATAAAGTAGAATATAAGAAGAGAATAAAACACGTCACAGCTATGAGAGAAACCAGCAAGAACAGTTCCGTCATCGTTTAATCCCAATCTTCTTATCATCTGAACAACGCAGAAAACACTAGAAGATATTTTGAAGAATGTTGGTAACTGGAACTGTTCACTTGTATTGTTTTGGTTTTCAGACAAAAGAATTGAATAAGTGCCACTGCTGTTTGGTCCCCAACATTCTTCGAATTACCTTCTCTTGTGTTGTGCATGAGAGAGAAGTGTTCTTGTTGATGTATTCTCTAACTGAACTCATTCGTACACTTTAACAATAATAAGTGTGTAACTTTACTTACTTTAGTTGATCTAGTGTATTTCCTGTTCACTAGCAGAATGCTAACCTGTGTAAACCTCACCTGACCTCCACGACACAGTTTAATGAAACAAGACTAACCACAACACGTGAGAGTGTGTAAGAATGTGTGTGTGTGTAAGAGTGTGTGTGTGTGTGTGTGTGTGTGTGTGTGTGTGTGTGTGTGTGTGTGGCCTTTGAACACCTGAAACAAATACCTGTCATAAACACCTGACTGACACGTCACGTTCACGCTTGAGTCTCACCTGTTTCTCAGTCTGAATGTTCCTCAGTCTCGTCATGTCTCGTCGTGTCTCGTCTCGTCTCTTGTGGGACATTTCTCGAGTTTCTCTTTAACACCAGAGCGCTCAAAGTGCTGTGTGTGTGTGTGTGTCCTCTCATTCATGACGTCACAACCGTCACCAGCGCGCTTCTCGCACACACACACACGAACACACAAACACCGGTGAACGGGGCGGGGCTTAACGGAAACAAGGACTATAAGATGTGTAAGATTTTTTTTTATCATAATTTATAAATATTTACAATCTAAATTCTCATTTATAAATATATTCAGTATCACTACTCACTACTCAGTAAATATATTATATTCGAAACACTGTCACGTGATACATGTTACTTTTCTCCACGCTTTTATCAGCGGACCAATCACAGTCCTCG
>CM065670.1:13190127-13205127 GCA_033220385.1 Triplophysa yarkandensis | reverse complement strand
TCACTTGATCACGGCCGTGGGTCGAGCGTATTGGCCCATCCTACCCAGCGGCCCGGTTTCCATGCAAGCTCCGCCCCTCCTCATGGACTTAGACAGCATGTTGCAATCTGTGCCACCCAATAAGAGCGTGTTCGATGCACTGAGTCCCACCAATCAGACCGCTCATACTCCTCCCAACCAGTACGCCCTTCAGAACGGACCTTCGCTTTGTAAATACTCGCTGTAATACGTATGAAATAACTATGTGGCTCTTTACAAATGTACTGAAAACAGGCTGGTGTTGTTTCTACATTGTTCTTATTTTATTGTTTGGACTATTTAGATGACTCTTGAAGTATTATGTGCTTGTTTTTATTGATTTTTTCAAGATTATTTTGTGTAAATAGGGTAAATGTGTTTTTTAGTATTTGTTTTTCCATTCTAAACATTGTTTCTTTTTTTCTTTGTGGTATTTTTATTTCCCCTCACTCAACTCAACTGTAGTTAATATGGTCTCAGATTAGTCGTGTTATCAGTCCAGTGTGGTTGTTTTTTTTCTGGCTTGTGTTCACATGTCAGGAGGGTTCAGTGTTTTTTTATCAGTGGACTCTGCGTCTTTGTCTTATCTTAAGACTCCTCTGTTCTGCATCACTGGAGAGATTTCACACAAACTCTCACTGATATTAAAGTGCTCTTTACATCTCATTTTTAATATCAAATTTGTGTTTGGGTTTTATTGACATCATGCAAGTCTTTTTAAAACTATCCAGAGGTTCATATAGAAACATCTTATGGTGATGGGTTTGTTTGATCGGTGAGTCGTGATAGAGTTTCTCTGTCTGGTGTACGTCACACTGAACCTCCTGCTGTTCTGTTCTTGTCCTCCCCCAGCCAATATCTCCCAACTCCTTTTTACTCAGAGTATGTTTGTAAACTAAAACTATAGATACATAAATCATTAGGAATTCTGTATTTCAAATAACATTGAGTTCATAAGTGAGGTGCAGGGAGCGCATTTTCAAAAAGAATATTTTGGAAAAGCATTTGGAAAGAGGGAAACACAGGGTTTTCAATATCAAACCTGTACGACTGAGTTCAGAATTACTTCTACTAAAAGTAGAAAGTAATTCTAAAGTATTTCACTCTGTAAACCTAACTCAGTCAGGCGCAGATTTACTTTAATAAACCAATTTTTTTTTCTCCAACCTTTTAAAGCACAAGTGATGTTTTAGTACCATTTTCTCCTTTACATATGCACAGATTTTGATCACACTGAGACTTTCTAGGAGACTTAAGGGTTATGTGATTTTTCAGCTGAAGAAGCTGCATTAGTTTTCTATAAAGATTGATCTTAAAGTGAAATGAAATATAATTTAAATAATGAGCAAAGTTTTCTGAATTACTAGGAAATTACATTCAGGTGTGTTGAATAATGTTAGAGCTACAACACATAAATGGCACTCCACACTCATTCATTACAATTTATTTCAGGAGAGGTTTTAAGGATCCAAGTGTTTTACTTCACAGATAATTCTTTATATTTGCAAACTTTATTTCCTATGAACTATTTTCAATCATATGTATAAGGTTCAAAGTAGTGTGTATCAGTTCAGAGCTGAAGTAGATTTAAATTCACACTGCCGCTTAGAGATTCTGATCTTCTGTGTCTGGCTCACGTCCGTATCCGCCACCTCCAGGTGTGAATAAACTGAACATGTCCTGTAAATGTCAAAAGTTAATTGTTATAACCGGTTAGTGATAAGAGGATTTAGAGCGGGACCTGCACATTATTAAACAAACATTCATTGACTAGCTGCTGACTCTGATTGGATATAATTTCTTAAAAACCCTGTTTTAAAGCAACACGTTAAAGTGCCCCAAAGATAGTGAAAATTACAGTAATAATTGTGTTGTTTGTGTCCTGGAATGTACTTAAATGCCATTAAATCTTCAAAGAAGGCATGATTAGTTTTATTATGTACTTAGTTGCATCTTATCTTTCCTCATTAATGTAAAACTCTCACATTTATTTCTAGACTCTTTAACTTTTCTTACTCTGATTGGTCAAAGAGTCTAGGCTACTGTTATTGGTCGATTTAACTTAGAGTTACTGCATCACTACAGTGATGAGATGAAATCATGTGAATCAAGTTACTTCTGTAATGGCTCTCTGACAACACATCAATGAAGTCAACATAGCCAATAGCTAACAATAAGACGAGACAAAATAATTCATGGCAAGTCTCTCAACCATCGCCATGGTTGAACCAGCAAAAACAAAAATAGGTTTTTGTTGGAGGAAGAAAAGCAAAGGAGAGAGCGATCTATTCAGCAGAAAATGCACAACCTTTTCAGGCGGAAAAATCTGCCTAGTCCAAAAGATGGTTTGTTCCAAATAGTCCTTCAATGGCAAGGGGGTGGTTTTCTATAGCACATTCGTTTTTATTACACCAACCCAATTCCAAAAGAGTTGGGACACTGTACAAATTGTCAATAAATATAGAATGCAACGATGTGGAAGTTTGTCATTTTAATTTATATTCGGAATACAAAATAGATGACATATCAAATGTTTTAACTGAGAAAGAGTGTAATTTTAAGGGAAAAATGAGTGGATTATAAATTTCATGGCATCAACACATCTCCAAATGTTGTGACAAGGCCATTTTTACCACTGTGTGGCATCCTCTCTTCTTTTTATAACAGTCTGCAAACATCTGGGAACTAAGGAGACAAGTTGCTCAAGTTTAGGAATATGAATGTTGTCACTTTCTTGTCTAATACAGGCTTCTAGTTGCTCAACTGTCTTAGGACTCCTTTGTCTCATCTTCCTACGGAACTGAAACGGCCAGCCTGCATTCCAGAGGCAGTACAGATCTTCATTAAAGATTCGCCAAATATTTTCTGTGGGTGAAACATCTGGACTTCCGGCTGGCCATTTCAGTACCCGGATCCTTCCTCTACGCAGCCATGATGTTGAAATTGGTGCAGATTGTGGTCTGGCATTGTCATGTTGGAATATGCAAGGTCTTCCCTGAAAGAGATGTTGCTGGATGGAAGCATATGTTCCAGATGTTTAAACTGCCCGTGCCACACACACTCATGCAACCCCATACCATCAGACATGTAGGCTTCTGAACTGAGCGTTGGTAACAACTTGGGTTGTCCTCTTCCTCTTTAGTCTGGATGACATGGCGTCCCAGTTTGCCAAAAAGAACTTGGAAAAGAACCTGTGCTTTTGGATCATGTTTAGATATGTCTTCTTTTTTTACCTATAAAGTTTTCTGACCGGCAATGGTGGATTGTGTTCACAGACAAAGTTTTCTGAGCGCATGTTGTGATTTTCTTTACAGTAGCATTCCTGTATGTGATGCAGTGCAGTCTAAGAGCCTGAAGATCAAGGGCATCCAGTATGGTTTTCCGGCCTTGACCCTTATGCACAGAGACTGTTCCAGATTCTCTGAATATTTGAATGATATTGTGCATATTATGATATTAGATGATTGTAACTTCAAACTCTTTCCAATTTTTCTCTGAGAAACTCTTTTCTGATATTGCTTCACTATTTTTCTCCACAGCATTGGGGGTTTTGGTGATCCTCTTTCCATCTTGACTTCTGAGAGACACTTCCATTCTGGGAGGCTCATTTTATACCCAATCATGTTGCCAAACTACTTAATAAGTTGAATATAGGTCCTTCAGCTGTTCCTCATATGTAGATTTAACTTTTCCAACGTCTTATTGCTACCTGTCGCAACTTTTTTGGAAAGTGTAGCTCTCATGAAATCCAAAATGAACCAATATTTGACAGGACATTTCAAAATGTCTCACTTTTAACATTTGATATTGTATCTATATACTATAGCGGATAAAATATACGTTTATGAGACCTGTAAATTATCACATTCCTTTTTTATTCACAATTTGTACAGTGTCCCAAATTTTGGGGAATTTTGTTTGTATACAAGTCTTAACGTTTTGCATTATTAGGTAGTTACCACTTGGTGACAGGTGGAATGTAGCTTCTGTATCTTATGATGTCACTTATCTTGAGCGGGTAAGTTATTTACATTTTTTATTTGAATAAGTACACAATGTTGTTATTAATGAATCTAATTAGCAGGGGAATTCAAACATTATGGAAACAGAAAACTGAACCAAACGTTCATCTTGCACAAAACCTCACAAAAATATTGGTCTATGCTCAAGTTTTCCATTTGAAAATTATAAATCATAAATTAAAATAAACATGAAAACCATTTATCAGAGAAATTAATATAAAACAAATGGAGAATACATGCCTCTTCATAGAATATCAAATAATTACTATTTTTTAATTTCCATGTGTGCCTTTATGTGCAAAATGTAAGGTTACAGATGTGACAATCCTGAAAATGGCACTTACTTGACTATTAAAATCATTAACCCTCATGGAATTGCCCAGCAAATAAATGCATATTTTTTAGTCAAAATATAATTTAAAAAACAGATATTAGCTTGTTTAGAAAACTTGTTTTCTAAAACTGAAATCATTTTAAAAGTTGAAATGAATGTATGTTAATGTTAATTATAAGTAAAGCTGCAAATGTACAGCCCTGATCATTTCATGTTGTCCATTCCCGCTGACGGGCACCCTACATGTTACCAAAAGCACATTGAATTATTTATCCACATGAGCTAATTTGATCACTGTAAGCAATAGGCACTAATTCAATGTTGTAAACAGTGTATGTTTTTTTTCAATTGTCTTAATTTGGTGTCTCTATTTTACTCGCCACCATGTAATGCTGCCATCACAGAAGTAATGTAAATTCAAGTTCACTAGTTCACAAACTGCACATGTTAGATTGTGCCAGCTCCAGACGATCATTTCATCCTCCTGTGAAAGCCTAAGAACTGACTAATCACAGCTCCGACAACTTCCATCAACAACAACAGCAAAGATGGACTGTTTGTTACCACATTAACAGTATTTCAAATAATATCATCCCTGCCTTAACCTTCATTTATTGTCTTTAAACTTTATTATATTTAAGAAGATTAGATTAGGACACTCAAATGTAAGTTTACTTAATCATTACTAATAAAAAAATATAGGCACACGTACTTGCACCTGCACACTCTGGCACACACGGGCCCGCACGCACGCACGCACGCGCACACACACACACAGAGACACACACAGAGACACACACAAACGCGCACGCACGCACGCACGCACACACACACACACACACACACACACACTGTGTCTTACCCCAGGCTCCAGACTGACACTGTTCTTGCCTCCTAAATTTAAAACTCTGTTGTCTGTTTTATGTAACAGATTAAGTCCAGATGCTCCGTTGCCTCCTCCTGGACAAGTGAAACACATCTTACCGTTTTTAGCCACATATAAATGACAATCCATTCAGCTCACAGTAGATGAAGTTACCCTGAATTCCGTAGGGTTGCGTGGAGCGTCTCTCACTCAGTACTGACAAAACCACCGGACGACGAAACAGAAGCTTCCGGATCACTCCATCACCTCCACGGTACAGACCTGAACCTCCAGAACCGGGCCGAAGGGAGAATTGCTCCAGAATCACCGGATATCTGACACAACACCAATCCATCACCACTAACACAATCATCTCATCTGATCTCAACCCATGAAGAACGTGCAAAAAACACACCAACCTCTTCTCCAAGATCTCAGGGTCGGTGATCCGGGTGTTTGTCATGTGACTGTGAACGCCGCTCCTACCATTCCAGCCTGGCCCCGCTCCCGCCCCCCCGGCAACTGTCTCATAGTAACCGCTCTTCTCACAGCCGAATGAAACGTTGTTCATGCAGCCCTGAGCGGAAGAGAAAACAGCGAGCATCGGCGTACTGAATACATCATTATTTCAGTAGTTTGTCCTGACAGTTTATTACTCTGAAGGTGTTTACGTGTCAGACATGAGTTCCGCTGTACACACCTGTGATGCGGCACACACTTGAAAAGCTTTAAAGATGACATCTACCACCCGCTGAGATGTCAGAACATTCCCGCCCACCACTGCAGCGTTCAGAGACGGCTGAAGAATGGACCCGGGAGGAATGATGACTTTTACAGGAGTCAAGCAGCCCTAAAATGAAACACACATACAAACACTGCTGCTTTTACTGCCATTACATATATAGGATTCTTAAAAACAGATCAAAATCAATATTGTTCACTTGGCTTTTAAGAATCTTGAGTTTAATTAAATGTTGTTTTTGTGTGTGTCACCTGGTTGAGTGGAATGTCTTGACCCACCATACATCTCAGACAGTAGATGAGAGCTGAGAGGGTGATAGCACGAGGAGCATTACAGTTTCCCCAAACCTCCACCCCTGTACCTGTGAAATCAAACACAGCACTGCCCTGCACACGCGTGGGCGCACACAAACACACACACACACACACACACACATATGCGCACACACGCACGCACGCACGCACACACACACATTATTTTACAGTGAAGAATACACTCAAAGGACTGCACAATGTGATAAAGATTTGCTACCTGTTCTTTATTGATCTGGACCTTCAGTCTGATGGGTGTTCCATCATCCATATAATCTTCTGCTTCCACTTCAAGAGAGCCCGTCTCCTGCTGGCGACAGCGGGCAAAATCTTTCAGCATGTCTCGGACTGCGAGCTCTGCATTACTCTAGATTCATACAGAAGAAATGACATTATTATCAAAAAAAAATTAAACTACATTAAAACATCACTCAGAAAGTACCTGAATGTAGCCCATGTATGCCTGGACCACCTCTAGACCATAGCTGTCAATCAACTCTCCCACCAGCTGACAGCCCCTCTGATTGGCTGCGACCTGAGCCCGCAGGTCCGACAGGTTGTCACGGAGATTGCGTGTCCCAGAGCATCCCGGGTACTGCGCTGGTGCCATGAGTGCCTCAGTCACAGCTGAAGTTACAGAAAACACAAACACGTTCTATGAAAAACATGAAGAGATATTAGACAATACAACATATGAACATCTCACCTTCTTCCTGAAACACTCCACCTGTCACTAGTTTAAATGAAGTGAAAACTGCACCCTCCTGTTGTAGAGAGGTGGAGTGAGGAGGCATTGACCCTGGAGTTATGCCCCCAATATCAGCGTGATGACCTCTACTGGCCACATAAAACACAGGACTGCTAACACCATCACGAAACACCTGTGAAATAAAACAACACAATCTAATCCAACAAACCAAACACCTGCATGACACAAACCAGTCAAACCCTACACAAACCAGTGGAGAACACTTGACTTGAAGAGGGGTTTACATTATAATAACAACTATAACACACCAGCGGATGATAATATTAACTTTGTTGACCTGCTGCATGATGCTTCTCAAACATCATTTCTCTAAACTCTGACTGTAAAACTTGATGCTCTCTCTGAATGTGTGCGGTGTCACATATATTTTCAGCTGACATATGTTAGGGTTACCATTGGTTAACTTCGACTTTGTGTTTATTTATTGGGCTTGCTAGATGCCAATATAAGTATTTATATTATTCATTATTCAGCCAATCGAAACACGCCTTACGGACTGACACAGTCTTACAGTCACATATGCAAAAGTCTGTTTATTATTGTACAGTTATTGTCCATAGTTCGAATGAACCTTTATAAAATAATCCTGCATTAATAAAAGGTATACATTACAATTCTTTGTTCATTAATTATATATTTTGGGAAAAGTGTTTAGGTCACAGTGTGAATTCTTGTTTTCAGGCATACAGGAGTGATGACGGTGAGATCTGGAAGGTGACTGCCGCCAGCACACGGATGATTACTGAGAATTACATCACCCTCCATCATACTGTCACCTGCTGCCTGGATCTGAAACAACAACACAACAACACAATACAAACACCTGCTTCTGTGGCCATGAATTTATAAAATGTAAACAAAAAAATCACTTTTAATCCGCTAGTCATGAATACAAAACCATTTTCATTACATCTGTTAAAACATGATAAATTTAAGGCTGTAATTCTAAAATCTGTTAGGAAAAATCTGATGATTTAAAATTAGGTGTGGAGGTGATGTGTTTGTGTACCTGATATTGTACAGTCTCCTGCATAGCCCCAAGATGAACAGGGATATGAGGGGCATTAGATACCAAACCTCCATCAGGACCGAACACAGCGCAGGAGAAATCTAAACGCTCTTTTATATTGGTGGAGATGGAGGTTCTCTGCAGTACTCGACCCATCTGCTCTGTGTGCAAGAACACGGAAAACATACACTTACAAAACTAACAAGTACAAATATTATACAGATATCATTACTAACATTTCATCAGATCAAGAGATGGATCACAGTAGCACATTGCACGGTACACAGAAGATGATCTAAAGAATAATGTTATTAAATATATATTTAAATGACACAACACGTATGCAAGAGTGAGAAGAATGACTGCTGGAGTTAAAAAACAAACAATAAAGTGCTGTTGTGTCATACCTGCAATGCTCATGAAGCGGTGAGAGAAGATGGACAGCTGGACCGTGTTAAGTTCGGTTCCTAACACACACGGTGTTACCATGCCAACAGATATACACAAATCACCAGTGTCCGTGAGATGAGCAGCACACGAAGGCTCCACGAGAATCGTACTGAAAGAAACAATCATCAATCTTCATCTGTGTGCCTTCAGCTTCATATTAAACTCAATACTGTATTGTTTTTTGGGGTAAATAATCAATTTTGTTGTTATGAAAAAGAATGTCAAAAAGAAGAAGAGGATCCCCAAAGTGTAACAGTGACTTTATAACCTGCAAATTATTAATATGAATGAAGACAGACACACCTGTTGTGATCGATGATGATGGCTGGACCTGGGATGCTTTGATCACGGGTGAGATCTTCCCACATATAAACACTGGTGCTCACATAACCTTCTTCAAAATAACACCGAGTCATCTGAGACGACAATAAATCAAATGTCTATGAGCAAAACGGTCTTGTTTTACCACTACTTAAAAGAGGGGGGCTTAAGACTCCCTCTTGTATACTTCAAGCATTTTCCAGAAAGATAAACACATTATTATGAAAAGAGTACCCCCATAGTTTATCTTGTAGTCTTCTTGAGAAATAAATAGTAGCACTGCCATATAATTTTAAACAAATAATTTAGAAGCTCAATATTTTCATGCTATGTAAGCTCTGTTGAAAACCCTTTTAAGTCTAGTTGTAGCTGTACCTAAACAAGCAACATCACAGTCCGTCAGTTTTCTTGTTTTTTTACATTCTACACAAGCAGGGTCTATGATTTTTCAACTATGCTTTAAAAAACCCAGTTGTCCCAAGACTGAGAACAATCATGCACCCAATCAGCAGTAAAGGGCGTTTCTTTTCTTTGTGTGGAGAGTCACATAAGCTGACAGTGACATATGACATATGTGAGGGGCGGAGATATCAAAAAAGGGGTGAGACCCTTTTGGTGTAGGAGAATGTTTGTTGTGGTCATTTCAAATTGAAACATTGAAAACCTGAAATCTAGGACACTGCCTTTAAGAGCTGTCACATGAAGAAATAATATGGCCCAAAAAAAATGAAACTGAAAGAAAATATATTTGTAAAAAAAACATTAAGCAAGCTTAATCCTTGTCTGTGAAATCAGGCATAAAAGGTCATTTTAGAGAGAATATTCTAAAAAACAGACTGAATGAAGATCTTTCTCTGTTAGGTTAACAGTGTTCAAAAAGCATGTAAGCTGTATGATAAAGTTATCAATGTAAGGCATTTTAGTGGTTTTCAGAAGAAGAGCTCTGCAGGTGTGGTCATACCTGAGTTGGTTTTGCGGGCCTTTGCCCTGGTTTGCACTGCACATTTGACTTTATTCCAGACTTTCCAGAACCACGCACACGGATATCATCCACCACGATCGGCCGATCGAAGATAGTGAAGCCAAACTCTTTCAAATATCTGATTCAGAAAGTTAAGCGTGAAGAGACAAAAGAAGACATATGAAGTGTGAAATGTGTTGGGGCAGCAGTACCGTTTGGTGAAGGCCGTGCCAAAGTCTCCAGAGCTGCAGGACAGAGAGTTACAGGGATGATCCTCGGCTGTCACCATCAGAGCACAGTCTGTACCTTCATACCGCATGTGTAGAAAGATCTCTGTGCTAATCTGACAGCTGAACACACATTCATCAAAATAATGTTATCGGTCAAGTTTAAAATATACATGATAAAGCTTCACTGACCTGCTGAAACCTCGGTCAAGCAGTTTCTTCTGACAGCACTGAGAGAGTCTAGCTATTCTCTTGTCCAGCTCACAGTATGATGCTGTAATATACTGTAAAGAACATGGTTCCTGAAGCTCCTCCACCACATCGGCCAAAGCCAAACCATAGGCTGACAACACTCCACTATATCTGTCAGAGAGAGAGAAAGAGAGACTCACAAACATTCTACTATGGTTGTTATACTAATTATTTAATACTACAAAGCGGACTTGTTGAATGGGTTCCAGAAAGGCTATTGGGCATTCAGTACTGATATTAAAAATCATAATACTCTGCAAAAGCTGACTGCTATTTGCAAAAAGCAAATATATTATAAGTACTGACCCTGTTAAAGAAACTGCTTAGCCATGTGATTCTTGGCAAGAGGGTTTCAGGGTTAAAGTATTAGTTCAACCAAAAATGAAAATATTTGGGAAAATTCTTGTTCCCAAAAAGTTATTGGACCCAAATGATCGCCATAGTAGAAATATTAACAATGGTACCCTAAAACATTTGGCTCTCCTACATGCTTCAAAGTATCTAATTTTCAACAACAGAAAACATTTGATAAAGATTTGGAGCAAGTCAAAGGTGAATAAAAGATGACATAAGTTTTATTTTTGGGGTAACAATCCCTTCAATTGATTAACTGGGTTTGAGGCTAACAGGAGGTAAATGTCTTCAAAAACTACCACAACCCCTCTGTCCAAGGAACTGTACTCTGAACACCCCTAAAACAGCTGAAATGCACAAAGGAGTTGGGACACACGCACACGCACGCACGCACGCACGCACGCACGCACACACACACACGCACGCACACACATACTTGTGTATAAAGACAGTCTTCATTCCTAATGCTCTTGCTATGGCACATGCATGCTGTCCAGCAGCTCCTCCAAAACATGCTAGTACATGTTTAGATGTGTCATGTCCTTTGGCCTGTTAAAAAACAAGAAACAGAGCTTCTGTGATTGCCTGAACACATCAGCTGATAATCACTGTTCGCCACATTGTTTGATGTACCTGTGTGAGTGCTCTGATTGGACGACACATGGCCTCATTTGCCACTCTAATGAAACCCATGGCCACTTCCTCCATACTCATTTCAGAATTGTCCCCTCCTGAACTACTATTTGATGATTGGTTTGTAAAGAGGAAGTGGTTAATTTCTCGCGTGAGCTCGTTGAAACGCTTCATTGTGTCATTGACAGACAGAGGTTCATTTTCTCCAGGTCCGAAGATTCGAGGAAAGAACGAAGGCAGCAGACGGCCGAGAGCCAGATTAGCATCAGTGACAGTCAGAGGACCACCTGCACAAAAAACACACAAACAAATTCTGTTCTAACTTTACTAAACAGCTTACTAAAGAGTTCTGTGTTCTTTGGATAAACTGATTAAAAAATTTTTTTTAAGTCTTATAATCTTTAGAAGAACTGGATTTATGGATTTACACTAAATGGATTTGATATGTACAGTTTTAATTAATATCACAGCAGCTGCAGTGCCCTCTCCTCACCACCCAGACGGCAAACACACACTACGTTTCCCATAGATCTTTGCCAGGACTCATTAACAGTGATAACATTCATCTGTGCCTTATTTACTGTTGTTTCTCTGGATATTCTCTCACAAAGTTTTGTATAACACTGTAATTCTGAGCACTGGATTTTGTTTGATGCCTGTTTTCTTAGTTTTGCCTGTTTGTTAAGCCTTTTGTTAACTGACAACCTGTGTTTGGATAATGTGCCTACTTAATGGATTATTAATTACTCTAAGCATATTTTTTTTAATGTTTCCCTATACAAAAATACCTAATTTAACTCATCAGCGTGTTAGTGTGTTATTTGGAGAGACTGATTAAGTAATTAACTACTGTTTATGTAGTTATGTACTGTTGCAGGTGTTTTATTTAAGGAATCGGCTTAAACTTTAAAGGGGGCACTGAAGACCAGGGTTGAGAAAAACCTGATTACGACCTTATAAAGCTGGATATGGGCTCCCTAACCCCCCCCCCCTGAGTCTCTGATTAGTTCCTAAGGAATAAACTTTAATGAAAAATATATTTTACTGTGATGTTTATAAATGTATGAACAGTGACCAGCCATGTGTGCACATACCCTTCCTGTAGCAGGCCGGTCCAGGATGAGCACCAGCGGATTCTGGGCCTACCACAAACATCCCTGACCTGAAATACAGACAGATCATTTACAAGATCATAGACACACGATCATACACTCACGAACGCATATACACGCACACACGCTAACCTCTTATTCTATATTCAACATGTTTTAAAGTGGGACATAAACTCTTAAAGTCAAGCCGTGGCAAATCAGTAACATGGTCATAAAAGCCGGTTCAACCCAAAATACTAAATGGCCACGTTCAAACAGCATCAAAATAGGGTTGTAAGTCATGTATTTAAGTCCTTAGTATGGTTTTGTTCACATGAATTGTAAACAATAAAAATACCTTAACCTTTTCCCCTTACTACTTGGTATGTATGTTGTGTTATTCTTGCTAGGACTGGCATCAAATTAGCTTACGATTGCGTTGTAATTGCCTGTTTTACATGCTTCTTTTTGTAAACCTCATTTGTAAGTCGCTTTGGATAAAAGTGTCAGCTAAATGACAAAATGTAATGTAAATGTAACTAATTGAGGGGTGTGATGACCCTTCTTTAACCAAACTTACACCTGTACATTTTTGGGACAAACAAATGCACCCTTACAGAAACGATACATGAATTTCATATGTTTTTAATGTGATCACATTTTTACATGTGTAAAAAAGGTCAACAGATTATTCTGTAAGGGCATTTGCAAAGAGGTTCTGCTGTGTGAAAGGAAAAAAACTGGACAGCTTTTTGTGTATGACATCACATCAAAAGCCTAATTTAATGGTAATTTTTTGATAAATGTGTGGAAGGCAAATGCAGTTTAATCGCTTTCCAGTAGATGAAGGCAAAGTTAGAACAGGACAGTTTTTCTTCACATAGCTGCGCATACTCTTAATGATATTTAAATAAGAGAAAGGCAAAGCAGACACAGAATCTAAACGTTTGTTACCTGAAGAAAAGTTGAGATCCTCCTCCAGCCGCTACAGTATTGATATCCAGCTGTGGAGCCTGCAATGTAATGCCAGCTATAGTTGCTTCAAACACGTGTTCATACCGACCGGCGTAACGGCTCACGTCTGTAGACGTACCTGAACAATAAAGTTTTGTTTTGTGAAAGAAGTTTCAATCATTAGAATTTCATCAGCATCTCCTTCTTACCTCCCATATCAAAGCCAATGACAGGTTTGTTTTCTACAAAGCCGTATGAAGTGATGCCATAGCCCACCACTCCTCCAGCAGGACCCGAAAGCACAGCCCGAGAGCCACAGAAATTAGCCATGGGTGTCAGACCTCCATCAGACTGCATGAACAACACATCCACTTCCTGCCATTAGAGAGAAAATATGTAAAACAACTATACTAAATGTAGCTTTAATTCCACAAACAAACATTCATAGTAAAGTATCCACCAACCTCCAGGCATCCTTTAAAGGCAGAGGTAAATTCAGAGAGATAGCTGCGTATTTTGGGTGTGAGGTAAGCATCTGCACAAACGGTGTATCCACGAGGCACTGCTCTCACCATCGGCATCACTTCACTAGACAGAGAAACCTGAGTGAAACCAAGACGCTTTGCCAGATCTCCAATGGCCTTCTCATGATCTGCCCACCTGAAAAACAGGCATCACAATCAGGAAGATGTGTCATCATTCTCTGTTACTCCACTCAGGACTTCAGTTTCATCAACTGAAACACAACTGCATCAAAAACAGACCTCATGTTCACCAGTTACTTGTGCTATAAAACGCCTCTCATCTGACACATGTATTCATTTTTGTATTAAAACAACATTGTCAATTCAATTCAATTCACTTTTATTGTCACATCACCACAGCACATGTGCCCTGGTGAGTGAAATTCTTGGTAGCTTGCTCCAAAAACAGCGCAGTACATGTAGTACAGACATTGTGAAATATTTTGTTTTAAATCTGTGGTTATTTTTGTCAAAATATTAAAAGAGTGAGCTGTAGTTATACACACGTGTAAGAATGAAGTAACAAGACAGCAAGACTGCGTATTCCTTTGGAGAACACACGCTTCAAATCTTTTTCTGCTTGCTGAAGATCCAGATCCCGCCAGAGCTCCAGACGGTCTCCTGTACTGCCTGATGAAACACAATTTATATCTTAAACCCCTCAAACACATGCTAACGTAATACATGAAATTCTGCTGTATGTTTTGAGTTTAGTTTCATTAAACTTTCTACACAAATATTGAGATGATGTCAGGGTATGAGGCTAAAAAATAAAGACAAAGTTAACCTGTGACAATGCGTTTGGGTTGTTTTCTAGGTAACTGACAGGATTCTTGTGTGAGAATGACTCTTTCCTCCACCTCAATCACCTCCTCATACAGCAACTCTGACATACGCACCTCCTACAACGCACACAAACGCACATGCTCTATTCTGTTTTAAAAGACTTTGAGCAACCTCAGAGTAGACATTGTAGATAGAACATGTTTCAGACTAAATGGTTTCGCATGAACAGGATGTAAATCGTGTAATTCACCAGATCAAACAGGTTCGGTCGGGCCTGTGTGCCGATATGAAGTAAGTCTCGAAAACCACGTGTCACTGCTAAAGCGGTTCTTTCTCCCTGACGCTCCAGCAAAGCATTAGTCGCCACTGTGGTGCCC
>CM065670.1:13140127-13187627 GCA_033220385.1 Triplophysa yarkandensis | reverse complement strand
GAGAGAGATAGACCAGAGATAGACCAGAGAGAGAGAGAGAGAGATAGACCAGAGATAGACCAGAGAGAGAGACCAGAGAGAGAGAGACCAGAGAGAGAGAGAGATAGAGATAGAGAGAGATAGAAATAGAGAGACACCCCAACAGAGATGTAAGATTTCTGGTAACTTTGTACACTCTTTCTTTCTTCAACAACTACATAGCATTTATGTATTTCTGCTGCTTATAAACTTGTTGTGTCTATATGTTTGTTTTAGACAATCTGTGAAGGGAAAGAAAAATCAAGAAAGATAAAAGATAAATTGAGAAAGCAGGTAGCTGAATTACAGAAATGTCTTGATGAAGAGAAGCGGTCTAAGAAAAGTACAAAAATGACTCCAGCGTTTAGAAAAGAAGATCAAATCTACAGCTGTACCTCATTCATCCCTGTAATGAGATAATTGTATACATTTTGTATTAAATACACAATTTATAATATCAATGGTTTCTTTATTGTGTGTATTAAATCAGGATAAATATGTCTATTTAAATCTTGCAAGGAATTAGGCAGCATTCCTGGCATTTTTAGTGAAAATATGGATTAGATTGAAATTTCTTCATCATCAGCTGGAAAGGATGGAGCTTTTCCTTTCTTTCTCTTTAATTACAATATGCCATTATTTACAAGGGACATCAGAACTGTGAGATTATGTCAGAAGCTGAACTCCAGCTTTGTGGAAAAAACAACAGATGAATAACAAAATGACTGTGATGGGTTGAATGAAATCTGGACTTGTTTGAGAAAATAATGCAGAATAATAACGTAATACTCTACGTAGAGATGGGGAAATGTATTTTCTATCAAGTACACATATTACTGTGTCACATCAATTAAAAAAAGGGAAACATTTTTATGTTAATTTAACGTTAACATCATCATACTGTAATGATAACGATTGATTTTAAGAATCTTGTGATCCTATCATATTAATAGATTGTAGAGCTGGATTTCTTTAAAAGAACCTTTGATGGCGTTTGAAAGTTAATCTGTGTTCCCTGTAACCCACACACATTGTACAGTCGAGTTAATGATGAATCACAGAAGTGTCACAACGGTTTCAAATGTTAATGAATGTCAGATAAGAGATTATTATTCAATCGTTTGCCCTTGAATAACAGTTCTAGAAGTGTACATAAATTCTGCTGACTTTACAGACCAACAACACAAACACACAATGACATGAACACACAAATATCCATGTATGAACAAGAATAAAAGATACGACACAACACAACACAACACAGCACAACACAACATTTTGGTACACAACACACAAACACACAATGACATGAACACACAAATATCCATGTATGAACAAGAATAAAAGACACAACACAACACAACACAACACAACACAACACAACACAACACTACACAACACACAAATATCCATGTATGAACAAGAATAAAAGATACGCAACACAACACACCACAACACAACACAACACAACACACCACACCACAACACACCACAACACAACACAACACAACACAACACTACACTACACTACACAACACAACACTACTCTACACAACAAAACACTGCACAACACTACACTACACAACACAACGTTACACTACACTACTCTACACAACACAACACTACAAAACACTGCACAACACTATACAACACTACACTACACAACACAACTTTACACTATACAACACTACATTACACAACACAACGTTACACTACACTACTCTACACAACACAACACTACACTACATTACACAACACAACGTTACACTACACTACTCTACACAACACAACACTACACTACACTACACTACACTACAAAACACTGCACAACACTATACAACACTATACAACACTACACTACACAACGTTACACTACAAAACACTGCACAACACTACACAACACAACGTTACACAACACAACGTTACACTACAAAACACTGCACAACACAACACAACACAACGTAACACAACGCTACACAACAAAACGCTACACAACACAACGTTACACAACACAACGTTACACAACACAACGTTACACAACACAACGTTACACAACACAACGTTACACAACACAACACAACACAACACAACACAACACAACACAACACTACACTACACTACACTACACTAAACTGCACAACACAACACAACACTGCACAACACAACACAACACTGCACAACACTGCACAACACTGCACTGCACAACACAACATTACACTACACTACACTACAAAACACTGCACAACACTATACAACACTACACTACACAACACAACGTTACACTACAAAACACAACGTTACACAACACAACGTTACACTACACTGCACAACACTGCACAACACTGCACAACACTGCACAACACAGCACTGCACAGCACAGCACTGCACAACACAGCACTGCACAACACAGCACTGCACTGCACAGCACTGCACTGCACAACACTGCACAGCACAACACTGCACAGCACAACACTGCACTGCACTGCACTGCACAACACTGCACTGCACAACACAACACTGCACAACACAGCACTGCACTGCACTGCACTGCACTGCACTGCACAACACAACACTGCACTGCACAACACAACACAACACTGCACTGCACAACACAGCACTGCACTGCACAACACAGCACTGCACTGCACAACACAGCACTGCACTGCACAACACAGCACTGCACAACACAGCACTGCACAACACAGCACTGCACAACACAGCACTGCACAACACAGCACTGCACAACACTGCACTGCACTGCACAACACAACACTGCACAACACTACACAACACTACACAACACAACACAACACAACACAACACAACACAACACAACGTTACACTACACTACTCTACACAACACAACGTTACACTACACTACTCTACACAACACAACGTTACACTACACTACTCTACACTACACAACACTACTCTACACAACAAAACACTGCACAACACTACACTACACAACACAACGTTACACTACACTACTCTACACAACACAACACTACAAAACACTGCACAACACTATACAACACTACACTACTTTACACTATACAACACTACACTACACAACACAACGTTACACTACACTACTCTACACAACACAACACTACAAAACACTGCACAACACTGCACAACACTGCACAACACTATACAAAACTACACTACACTACACTACACAACACAACTCTACTCTACTCTACTCTACTCTACTCTACTCTACTCTACTCTACTCTACTCTACTCTACTCTACTCTACTCTACTCTACTCTACTCTACACAACACAACACAACACAACACAACACAACACAACTCTACTCTACTCTACTCTACTCTACTCTACTCTACTCTACTCTACTCTACTCTACACTACTCTACACAACACAGCACAACACAACACAACACAACGTTACACTACACTACTCTACACAACACAACACTACAAAACACAACACAACACAACACAACTCTACTCTACTCTACTCTACTCTACTCTACTCTACTCTACTCTACTCTACTCTACACTACTCTACTCTACACTACTCTACACTACTCTACACTACTCTACACAACACAGCACAACACAACACAACGTTACACTACACTACTCTACACAACACAACACTACAAAACACTGCACAACACTACACTACACAACACTACACAACACAACACAACACAACACAACACTGCACAACACTACACAACACAACACTGCACAACACTGCACAACACAACACAACTTTACACTACACTACTCTACACAACACAACACTACAAAACACTGCACAACACAACACAACACAACACAACGTTACACTACACTACTCTACACAACACAACACAACACAACACAACACTGCACAACACAACACTGCACAACACAACACAACGTTACACTACACTACTCTACACAACACAACACTACAAAACACTACACAACACAACACAACGTTACACTACACTACTCTACACAACACAACACTACACAACACAACACTACAAAACACAACACTACAAAACACTATACTACACAACACAACACAACACAACGTTACGTTACACTACACTACACTACTCTACACAACACAACACTACACAACACAACACAACACAACACAACGTTACACTACACTACTCTACACTACACAACACAACACTACACAACACAACACAACACAACACAACGTTACACTACACTACTCTACACAACACAACACTACACAACACAACACAACACAACACAACACAACACAACACAACACAACACAACACAACACAACGTTACACTACACAACACAACACTACACAACACAACACAACACAACAACACAACACAACACAACACAACACAACACAACATTACACAACACAACACAACACAACGTTACACTACACAACACAACACAACACAACAACACAACACAACACAACACTACACTACACAACACAACACAACACAACACAACACAACAACACAACACAACACAACACAACATTACACAACACAACACAACACAACGTTACACTACACAACACAACACAACAACACAACACAACACTACACTACACAACACAACACAACACAACAACACAACACAACACAACACTACACAACACAACACGGTGTAGATGACAAACACGTGGTCATTGTTACACAATCATGCTGACGTCACATGAACGCTTAAATAACTCACACTTGATAGATGAATCTCAGGTGAAGAGAACAACAGTTCCGTGTGTGTCACTGACTCCAGAACTGCTCTAATACTCCTGTCACAGCTGTCCACGCTACGTCATGAGACACACACATGCGCGCGCGCACACACACACACACACACACACATACACACACACACACACACACACACACACACACACACACACACACACACACACATGCGCGCGCACACACACACACACACACACACACACACACACACACACACACACACACACACACACACACACACACACACACACACACACACACTATTATTGCAGTATTATGGTTTAAAAGCTTAAAATATTTAAAGAAACTAAATGAAGAATAATTGTACATTAATTTGCTTCTCTTACTTTTATTAAAACGAACATTTCGTGTTTTATCTCTCAAAACTTTCTTGTTCTTACTGTCTGTATATTTGACACAATAATAAATCAAATTAAATCTTATTCGCACTTTCTTTTTTTCTGACTAATCTTTTATTTTTTATTTTCATATTCTGTGATTTCTGCTCTTAATGTTGATGACTTTCATTTCTACATGATTTAGCTCTCACAAATATAATCTTGAATATCAGAACTAATAAATCTCCAGTAAATAAAGTGTATATCAGTAGATGACATCAGTTGGTGTCAGTAGATGTCAGTAGATGTCAGTAGGTGATGTCAGTAGATGTCAGTAGGTGGTGTCAGTAGATGTCAGTAGGTGATGTCAGTAGATGACGGCAGTAGATGTCAGTAGATGTCAGTAGATGTCAGTAGATGTCAGTAGGTGATGTCAGTAGATGTCAGTAGGTGATGTCAGTAGATGTCAGTAGGTGGTGTCAGTAGATGTCAGTAGGTGATGTCAGTAGATGTCAGTAGGTGATGTCAGTAGATGTCAGTAGGTGACGTCAGTAGGTGATGTCAGTAGATGTCAGTAGGTGATGTCAGTAGATGACGTCAGTAGACGTCAGTAGATGTCAGTAGGCATCGGTAGATGTCAGTAGATGACGTAGGAAGATGGCGTCAGTAGATGTCAGTAGGCGTCAGAAGATGTCAGTAGGCGTCAGTAGACAGCGTCAGTAGATTTCAGTAGGCGTCAGTAGATGACGTCAGTAGATGACGTCAGTAGATGACGTCAGTAGGCGTCAGTAGATGACGTCAGTAGATGTCAATAGGCGTCAGTAGGTGACGTCAGTATATGTCAGTAGATGATGTCAGAAGGCGTCAGTAGATGTCAGTAGGCGTCAGTAGGTGACGTCAGTAGATGACGTCAGTAGGCGTCAGTAGATGACGTCAGTAGGCGTAAGTAGATGTCAGTAGATGATGTCAGCAGGCGTCAGTAGATGACGTCAGTAGATGATGTCAGCAGGCGTCAGTAGATGTCTTGGGCATCAGTAGGCGTCAGTAGATGTCAGTACGCATCAGTAGATGACGTCAGTAGATGTCAGTAGGTGACATCAGTAGATGGTGTCAGTAGGTGACGTCAGTAGGTGACGTCAGTAGGTAACGTCAGTAGGTGTCAGTAGGTGACGTCAGTAGATGGTGTCAGTAGGTGACGTCAGTAGATGGCGTCAGTAGGTGACGTCAGTAGGTGTCAGTAGGTGACGTCATTAGATGGCGTCATTAGATGTCAGTAGGTGACGTCAGTAGATGGCGTCAGTAGATGTCAGTAGGTGATGTCAGTAGATGTCAGTAGGTGACGTCAGTAGATGGCGTCAGTAGGTGACGTCAGTAGATGTCAGTAGGTGACGTCAGTAGATGGCGTCAGTAGGTGACGTCAGTAGGTGTCAGTAGATGGTGTCAGTAGGTGACGTCAGTAGATGGCGTCAGTAGACGTCAGTAGGTGACGTCAGTAGATGTCAGTAGGTGACGTCAGTAGATGGCGTCAGTAGGTGACGTCAGTAGGCGTCAGTCGATGGCGTCAGTAGATGGCGTCAGTAGATGGCGTCAGTAGGTGGCGTCAGTAGGTGACGTCAGTAGGTGGCGTCAGTAGGTGGCGTCAGTAGATGGCGTCAGTAGATGACGTCAGTAGGTGACGTCAGTAGGTGTCAGTAGGTGACGTCAGTAGATGGTGTCAGTAGGTGACGTCAGTAGGTGTCAGTAGGTGACGTCAGTAGGTGTCAGTAGGTGACGTCAGTAGATGGTGTCAGTAGGTGACGTCAGTAGGTGTCAGTAGGTGACGTCAGTAGGTGTCAGTAGATGGTGTCAGTAGGTGACGTCAGTAGGTGACGTCAGTAGGTGACGTCAGTAGGTGTCAGTAGGTGACGTCAGTAGATGGTGTCAGTAGGTGACGTCAGTAGATGGCGTCAGTAGGTGACGTCAGTAGGTGACGTCAGTAGGTGTCAGTAGGTGACGTCATTAGATGGCGTCATTAGATGTCAGTAGGTGACGTCAGTAGATGGCGTCAGTAGATGTCAGTAGGTGATGTCAGTAGATGTCAGTAGGTGACGTCAGTAGATGGCGTCAGTAGGTGACGTCAGTAGGTGACGTCAGTAGGTGACGTCAGTAGATGGCGTCAGTAGGTGACGTCAGTAGATGTCAGTAGATGACGTCAGTAGATGGCGTCAGTAGGTGACGTCAGTAGATGTCAGTAGATGACGTCAGTAGATGTCAGTAGGTGACGTCAGTAGATGGCGTCAGTAGATGGCGTCAGTAGGTGTCAGTAGGTGACGTCAGTAGATGGCGTCAGTAGATGGCGTCAGTAGGTGACGTCAGTAGGTGACGTCAGTAGGTGACAGTAGGTGACGTCAGTAGATGGCGTCAGTAGGTGTCAGTAGGTGACGTCAGTAGGTGACGTCAGTAGGTGACGTCAGTAGGTGACGTCAGTAGGTGACAGTAGGTGACGTCAGTAGGTGACGTCAGTAGGTGACGTCAGTAGGTGACGTCAGTAGGTGTCAGTAGGTGACGTCAGTAGGTGACAGTAGGTGACGTCAGTAGGTGACGTCAGTAGGTGACAGTAGGTGACGTCAGTAGGTGACGTCAGTAGGTGACGTCAGTAGGTGACGTCAGTAGGTGTCAGTAGGTGACGTCAGTAGGTGACGTCAGTAGGTGACGTCAGTAGGTGTCAGTAGGTGACGTCAGTAGGTGACGTCAGTAGGTGACGTCAGTAGGTGTCAGTAGGTGACGTCAGTAGATGGTGTCAGTAGGTGTCAGTAGGTGACGTTAGTAGATGTCAGTAGGTGACGTCAGTAGATGGCGTCAGTAGGTGTCAGTAGGTGACGTCAGTAGGTGACGTCAGTAGGTGTCAGTAGGTGACGTCAGTAGATGGCGTCAGTAGATGTGTGAAGTTGTTGAAGTGCTCTGATGGAGTTGATCTCATGGTTGGAGTGCAGAGATATTCTCGGTCATTAATCTCGTCTGGTTTCTCTTCATGTGAGGATTTCATTCTTTATTCTCTCTCAGATCAGCGCTGTGTTCTGACGAGCTTCTCTCCAGCTTTAGCTTTAGCACATGCCCAACGGATCGACTGACGATTATTTATTATGCTGATATAAACTTTATATTCTACGGGATTTAAACACAAAGGAACTGTATGTAACTCTACAATAGAAGCCGTTCTGATCGCTTTTTGTGTCTATTTACGAAACATGTAACTTGTTTATGCTAATCGCTAAAGCTAACTTTAGCTAACAGTCCTTGATGAGGAAATCAGTATACAATAATTATACTCTAAAACATCAATCGTGTTATATGCTTGTGTTGTTGTGTTGTGTTGTGTTATATTGTTGTGTTGTTGTGTTGTGTTGTGTTGTTGTGTGTGTTGTGTTATATTGTTGTGTTGTTGTGTTGTGTTATATTGTTGTGGTGTGTTGTGTTATATTGTTGTGTTGTTGTGTTGTGTTTATTGTTGTGTGTGTTGTGTTGTGTTGTGTTATATTGTTGTGTTGTTGTGTTGTGTTATATTGTTGTGTGTGTTGTGTTATATTGTTGTGTTGTTGTGTTGTGTTATATTGATGTGTTGTGTTATATTGTTGTGTGTGTTGTGTTGTGTTATATTGTTGTGTTGGTGTTGTGTTGTGTGGTTGTGTTGTGTTGTGTTGTGTTATATTGTTGTGTTGTCTTATATTGTTGTGTTGTGTGTGTTGTGTTGTGTTGTTGTGTTGTGTTGTGTTGTTGTGTTGTGTTATAGTGTTGTGTTGTTTGTGTTGTGTTATATGTGTTGTGTTGTGTATGTGTGTTTAAACGTTTAAATAAGGAGTGTTTCATATACGGACTTATAACGACATTAGGACTTTTCTTCTGTAATAAAGACTTATAATGGAAGAGTATTAACTCATATACTGAAATATATCTGATAATTATATATATATGATTAGTAAATGATAATTTACATGATAATGGGTGTGTAATTATGTGCAGGGTCTCTTAAACATAATAGGTTGGGCACTGAGGGGGTCACTGGTTACAGTATCGAAAATCTAGACGATCTAATTGTAAGAATTTTGTGGGGGGTTTGCTGGCAGGCGAGGGGGCGACGAGCGCGGAGAGGCCGAGGGAGAGCCGAGAGAGCGAGGGGAGAGCAGAGCTCTCTCGGGGGCTCGCGCAGCAGGTGACGCAGCAGCGAGCGGGTCTATCGCCAGGGGGTCTGCGGCGACAAGCTCGGGGAAGGACGAGGACATCTCCTCTGGTCTCTCTCTCCTCTCTCTCTCTCTAGGCGGCGAGGTCTTGGCTCTCTCTCTCTCTCGGTCTCTCTCTCTCTCTCTGTCTCTCTCTCTCTCTCTGGTCTCTCTCTCTCTCTCTGCGTCTCTCTCTCTCTCTCTCTCTCTCTGGTCTCTCTCTGGGTCTCTCTCTCTCTCTCTCTCTCCTCTCTCTCTCTCTCTCTCTCTCTCTCTCTTCTCTCTCTCTCTCTCTCTCTCTCTCTCTCTCTCTCTCTCTCTCTCTCTCTCTCTCACTCTCCTCGGTCTCTCTCTCTCTCTCTCTCTCCTATCTGTTCTCTCTCTGGTCTCTCTCTGCTCTCCTCTCTCTCTCTGCTCTCTCTCCCCTCTCTCTCTCGTCTCCTCTCTCTCTCGGTCCTCTCCCCTTCTCCTCCTCTCTCTCATCTCGTCTCCTCTCTCAGTCTCTCTCTCTCTCTCTGCTCCTCCTTCTCCTCCTGTCTCTCTCCTCTGGTCTCTCTCTCTCTCTCTCTGGTCCTCTCTCTCTCTCTCGGTCCTCTCTCTCTCTGGTCTCTCTCTCTCTCTCCTGGTCTCTTATCTGGTCTCTCTCTCTCTCTCTCGTGTCTCTCTCTTCCTCTCTCTCTCTGGTCTCTCTCTCTCTGGTCCTCTCTCTGTCTCTCTCTGTCTCTCTCTCTGGTCTCTCTCTCTCTCTCGTCCTCTCTGGTCTCTCCTGGTCTCTCTCTCTGGTCTCTCCTCTGGTCTCTCTCTGTCTCTCTCTGGTCTCTCTCTCGGCTCTCTCTCTCTGGGTCTCTCTCTCTCTCCTCTCTCTCTCTGGTCTCTCTCTCTGGTCTCTCTCTCTCTCTGGTCTCTCTCTCTCTGGTCTCTCTCTCTCTGGTCTCTGGTCTCTCTCTCTCTCTCTCTCTCTCTCTCTCTGGTCTCTCTGGTCTCTCCGGTCTCTCTCTCTCTGGTCTCTCTCTGTCTCTCTCTCTCTTTCTGGTCTCTCTCTCTGGTATCTCTCTCTCTAGTCTCTCTCCTCTCTCTCTCTCTGGTCTCTCTCTCTCTCTCTCTCTCTCTGGTCTCTCTGGTCTCTCTCTCTGGTCTCTCTGGTCTCTCTCTCTCTCTGGTCTCTCTCTCTGGTCTCTCTCTCTCTCTCTGGTCTCTCTCTCTCTCTCTCTCTGGTCTCTCTCTCCCTCTCTCTCTCTGGTCTCTCTCTCTCTCTGGTCTCTCTCTCTCTCTCTCTCTCTCTCTGGTCTCTCTCTCTGGTCTCTCTGGTCTCTCTCTCTGGTCTCTCTGGTCTCTCTCTCTCTCTGGTCTCTCTCTCTGGTCTCTCTCTCTCTCTGGTCTCTCTCTCTCTCTCTCTCTCTGGTCTCTCTCTCTCTCTCTCTGGTCTCTCTCTCTCTCTGGTCTCTCTCTCTCTGGTCTCTCTCTCTCTCTGGTCTCTCTCTCTGGTCTCTCTGGTCTCTCTCTCTCTCTGGTCTCTCTCTCTCTCTGGTCTCTCTCTCTGGTCTCTCTCTCTCTCTGGTCTCTCTGGTCTCTCTCTCTGGTCTCTCTCTCTCTCTGGTCTCTCTCTCTCTGGTCTCTCTCTCTCTCTGGTCTCTCTCTATCTCTGGTCTCTCTCTCTGGTCTCTCTGGTCTCTCTCTCCTCCTGGTCTCTCTCTCTGGTCTCTCTCTCTCTCTGGTCTCTCTGGTCTCTCTCTCTCTCTCTCTGGTCTCTCTCTCTGGTCTCTCTCTCTGGTCTCTCTCTCTCTCTGGTCTCTCTCTGGTCTCTCTCTGGTCTCTCTCGTCTCTCTCTCTCTCTCTCTCTCTCTCTCTCTCTCTCTCTGGTCTCTCTCTCTGGTCTCTCTCTCTCTCTGGTCTCTCTCTCTCTGGTCTCTCTCTCTCTCTCTCTCTCTGGTCTCTCTCTCTCTCTCTCTCTCTCTCTCTCTTCTCTCTTCTCTCTCTCTCTCTCTCTCTCTCTGGTCTCTCTCTCTCTCTGGTCTCTCTCTGGTCTCTCTCTGGTCTCTCTCTGGTCTCTCTCTCTCTCTCTCTCTCTGGTCTCTCTCTCTCTCTCTCTGGTCTCTCTCTCTGGTCTCTCTCTCTCTCTGGTCTCTCTCTCTGGTCTCTCTCTGGTCTCTCTCTCTGGTCTCTCTCTGGTCTCTCTCTCTGGTCTCTCTGGTCTCTCTCTCTCTCTCTCTCTCTCTCTCTCTCTCTCTCTCTGGTCTCTCTGGTCTCTCCGGTCTCTCTCTCTCTGGTCTCTCTCTGTCTCTCTCTCTCTTTCTGGTCTCTCTCTCTGGTATCTCTCTCTAGTCTCTCTCTCTCTCTCTCTCTCTGGTCTGTCTCTCTCTGGTCTCTCTCTCTCTGGTCTCTCTCTCTGGTCTCTCTCTCTGGTCTCTCTCTCTGGTCTCTCTCTCTGGTCTCTCTCTCTCTCTGGTCTCTCTCTTGTCTCTCTCTCTGGTCTCTCTGGTCTCTCTCTCTCTCTTTGGTCTCTCTCTCTCTGGTCTCTCTGGTCTCTCTCTCTGGTCTCTCTGGTCTCTCTCTCTGGTCTCTATCTGGTCTCTCTCTGGTCTCTCTCTGGTCTCTCTCTCTCTCTCTCTCTCTCTCTGGTCTCTCTCTCTCTCTGGTCTCTCTCTGGTCTCTCTCTCTCTGGTCTCTCTCTCTGGTCTCTCTCTCTCTCTCTCCTTATATCTGATCCATTCTTTAAAATCTGAATCTGGAGTTTTATTGACTGGTGATCAGTCTACCTCAGTTATATCAGGACCTATACAGGAGCGAACTAAGGGATGGAGGGTCTGACAGCCAAATTTCAATTGAGTCATTTGCCAGTCTAAAATGTTGGCCAATAGGCTGTCTAAAGTATTGGACCAGGTCATCCATCCGGACCAAACACATTGTGTTCCCAGTAGATTTATTTTTGATAATGTGTCTTTGATTTGGGATATTATACATGTTTCCAAATTTCTTGGAATAGATGTGGGGTTGGTTTCACTTGATCAAGAAAAGGCATTTGACAGGGTGGAGCATAGGTATCTGTGGGAAACTTTACTTGCATTTGGGTTTAGTGAAGGCTTTGTAATTAAGATCAGGGTTTTTTACTGTGATTTGGAGAGTATACTCATAGTCAATGGTGGTATAAGTACTCCCTTCAAGGTTGGCAGAGGTATAAGACAAGGCTTCTCTTTGTCTGGAATGCTTTATTCTTTAGCAATAGAGCCTCTTTTAAATAGGCTCCTTTCCTGTTCATTTGTCAGCCTATGCCAATGATGTACTTCTACTTGTTAGTGGGAAGGGGCGCCAAGGCTCCCTGATAAGCTAGTTTGATGGTTTTAAATATTTGGGTGTGCTTCTGGGGATGACAATGTTTTGCAGAAAACTTGTGAGGCTGCAGTGGAAAGGCTCAATGGGCGGCTTGAAAGGTGGTTTTGGCTCCTGCCTAAGATGTCTTACAGGGGAGTTGCACTTATAATAAATAACTTGGTAGCCTCATCCTTTTGAACAAAATGCAGTCTGTTGTGGGGATTTTTTCTTCGATAAGATACATTGGGTTCCACTGTCAGTTTTGGTTTTTGCCAAAAAAAGAGGGGGGGGTGGGGCATGGTCTTGTACACTTTCATACCAGGACTGCTGATTTAAGGTTGCATTCTGTGAAAAGACTCCTTACTGGACCCACAGTTGTTGCTTGGAAACTTCTGAGCTGCACAATTTTAGGAACTTGTGGATGGGGCTTGATAAGGTACTTTTTCTGACAGGTTGAGTGATGCTACGGGGAAACAGTTTTATCATGCATCTGTGAAAGTTTTTAATAAGAAGTGTTTAATGAGCAGGGCGAGCTGTTTTGAATTTAAGTGTGGATGTAAAGCCCGAATGGAGAGCACTTTACTAACCACCATTGCCTAAGAAATTGGGGGATTTGCAATAGAGAATCCTTCATGGGGCGGTTGCTGTCAATGCCTTTGTCTCTGTCTTAAATCCAGCAACTGGTCAAGATTGTCCTTTCTGTTTCCAGAGGGAAACTGTTTTTCATGCTTTTTTGCACTGCTCAAGGTTGAGGCCACTGTTGTGGAACACTTGTTTCAATGAGGAACTCTTTCCAGAGACTTTCATTCTTGGTTTCATATATTTAAAAAAATAGACAAAATGAATGTAAACTGTTGAATTTCAATCTGGCTGAAGCTAAAATGGCTATTTATGTCAGAATAAAAAAAAAATGAGAATCAGCCTGGGAATGATGTTTTAGTTTTGTTTGCTCTTGTCAAGGCCAGAGTCTTAATTGATTTCCATTTTTACAAACTTATGCAGAATCTTGAATCTTTTGCGACTGTGTGGTGGGGCAGACAAGCATTATGTTTAGTTATTGATGATGATTTAAACTTTAGTCACCATCTGTAGTCATTTTTTATCATTAAAATTTTTTTTGTATCATATATAAAAGTTTGATTGTGTGAATCTTTAGTGTTTTTGTAAAACAATAAAGAATGATTTAAAACCTCTCTCTGTCTCTCTTTCTTTAAAGAGCTGGTGATGGCGTTGTGGATTCAGGCACAGCAGTTACAGGGGGATGCCCTGCACCAGATGCAGTCTTTATATGGGCAGCATTTTCCTATTGAGGTGCGGCATTATCTGGCGCAGTGGCTGGAAGCTCAGCCATGGTAAGTGTTCTAACATCTGAAATGTACTCTGTCAAATGGGACACATAACAGGAAACTGTACTATGTTTTGCAGGGATGCCATAGACCTGGAGAACCAGCAGGAAGAGTTTAAAGCCAAGCGTCTTTTGGATAGTCTGATTCAGGAGTTACAGAGGAGAGCAGAACATCAGATGGGTGAAGATGGCTTTCTACTCAAGATTAAACTAGGTCATTATGCCTCACAGCTGAAGGTAAAAAACCTGTTTCAACTGAACACTAGTGTCTGTCAAAAATATCTCTTTTGGAGTGTTGATGTCTCAACTTACTGTCTGTGATGAGTGTTGATGGTATGATCACACTGTTTGTTATGAGTGTCTATATGTTATGGTCTGATCTGACTGTCAGTCTGAGTTTTGATGTCTGATGGTCTGATCCCACTGTTTGTGGTGAGTGTTGATGTGTGATGGTCTGATCTCATGGTCTGTGATGAGTGTTGATGTGTGATGGTCTGATCTCACTGTCTGTGATGAGTGTTGATGCCTGATGGTCTGATCTCACTCTCTGTGATTAGTCTTGACGTGTGATGGTCTGATCTCACTGTCAGTAATGAGTGTCGATGTCTAATTGTCTGAGCACACTGTCTGTGATCAGTGTTGATGTCTGATGGTCTGATACCACAGTTAGCAATATATTTCGATGTCTGACAGTATGATTTTAATGTCAGTGATGAGTGTTTATGTCTGATGGTCTTATCTCAGTGATTTCTCAACCTTACACCCTTAAAACAACACTGAAGTCAATTGAGGTAAAATACTTTAAAATAATAGTTGTTAATTTTCATGGAAACTAAACCAGTGAAACTTGCATCTGGATATATTCTATAATAAATGTGTTAAACAGGCTAATGAAATATCTCAAATCTAAATGCTTGTTGCGGGGAGGTCTTGTCTGCCTATCATCTCCCCACTTGAATACCCTACAAAAGTCTTCATACGATTCTTTTTGCCAGCAAGTATTTGCGTTTTGTAGAAAAAAAAAGATTTTAAAGCATTACGACTAAATATTCTTCTTACATTACTGAGTGTATCGATAAGCACCATCTTTTGCAACTAGCCCATTATAGTAGCCTTTGGTTAGTGTAGCCTTTGAAACTACAGATCATGCCATTCTCATAGATAGGCTTGCATTTATGTGCTCTAAATGTTAAATGGGATGGTCTTGTTGCTGAAGGTCTTTGGCAGCTTTCATTGGCCAAGGCCCGCCCCAGATGCTATATTACTGGCAGGTGGTAGAACCAATCATGTTTTGTTTTGTGCCTTCTCATGTTTAAATAAATTAATATGTCTCCTCTGTTAACACGAAGTTAACCAAAAATAAGAACTTTTAGTAATTTAGCATTTTGCTGATTGTGATAAATTCTTATTGCATCATCAAAGTCCTTCTGAAATCCAGTAATATTCAACCAATCAGAGAACATCTTTGAACTCACTGAGGTGTTTCCAGAAAACTTGTTTCCTTATGCATCAGATGCTCTTTCAACGGTCTGTGGTCAAAATGCCTGATGCTAAGACTACAGACAGGAAAATCATGTTCAATTTAATCTAAGAAATTTGAATTCATTAACAATGGCTTTCTTTTGAAGTTTATTTAGTTTTTGTTTGTACACCAGAAAGGTTTATTTTGTGTCATGAATTTCTAATGTTATTATGTTTGTAGAGCACATATGACCCACGACCTCTAGAGCTGGTGCGCTGTGTTAAACACATTCTCTACACTGAGCAAAGACTTGTACAGGATGCATCTAATGTAAGTAACACACTTTTCCATTTCACATCTTCGCCAGTGAATTGTGTGTGTGTAATCTTTGGTGTTTGACGGTCAGGCCAGCAGTCCTGGTGCCAGTCCAGTGGATGGAACCCCTCAGAGATATCAGCAGATCAATCAGACTTTTGAAGAACTTCGGGTCATGATGCAGGACACAGAGAATGACTTGCGGAAACTGCAACACAGTCAGGAATATTTCATCATCCAGTATCAGGAGAGTCTTAGGATACAGGGTATGAACATTTCACATGTTTGATAACATAGTATATTTATTTACTTTATATGAGCACTTTTTATGTCAAATAAAAGTTTTGTTTTATTCAGTAAACTTAAACTTAAATAAAGTAAATATATGAGCACAAATGCCAATGGACAGTATATAAAGTAAATATATGAGCCATGACTGCCAAGGGACTCGTGATCCCAAGGTCGCTGGTTCGAGACTCGGTACCAGTGGAAATACCTTGACTGAGGTGAGTCCCTTGAGCAAGGCACCATCCCCCCAACTGCTCCCTGGGCGCCGCTGCATGGCTGCCCAATGTGTTTACAGTGTGTGTTCACTTAATGTGTGTGTACACTGGGACGGGTTAAAAGCAGAGTACAAATTACAAGAATGGGACACCATACTTAGCCACATGTCACATAACTACAATGTGTGCCATGACCTTCACCTTAAATGCAGAGGAACTTAAAATAGCCCAATTAACCAAAACAGTTTGGCCCAAAAATGGCCAAAATCCGGCAGGCCAGATTAAATGAATAGGCCCAGTTGCAGTTGTCAGACACAGGCCAGATATTGAAGAATCGGGCCCAAGTACACCCACTCATGTGTGAGTGCTGGAAGTGAGCCTACACAGCCAGCACTTTGCTAGAACCATGCCAGCCTAAAATAGTTGACTCAGCTGAATTTGTCCCAATTCTGGGAACCCAAGGGAATATAACTTTTTCTAAATAAGATTTATAATCTAACCCTCAACCCTGCTCTTCAAGACCAAGTAAAGACCAAGTTTTATGTATTTAAACAACGACTAACCATTAGAATCTCATTCCAATGGTCACAATCCCATGATTCCTAGTTTTCATATCACACATTGCATGCAGCCAGAAAGTGAATGTTTTATAATAAATATTTGTTATATTTCTGTGTTTTGTTTTAATTATCAATATTTGTGATGCTTTAGATTTTTCAACCATTGACTTTTATATAAATGTTTAAATGGTTAATGTAAAATTACATGAACAAATAGAAAAGATTAACCTTATTTCAACCTATTATTTTTAAAGGGTTCTGTGTCTTGGTGTTAAGGGGTGTCAGAGGGCAGAGTTCAGTGAGAAGACAGCTGTAGGGAAAAAGCTGTCCCTTTATCATGTTGTCCTTTTCCGGAGGCTCCTGAAGCGCCTCCCACAGAGCAGGAGGTTAAACAGTCTATGGTCAGTGCTCGTTTAAGACAGCGTTTCCTCTGGATGTCCTCAATTGCAGGAAGTGTTGTCCCTGTGATGCGTTGGGCAGTATTCACGACCCTCTGCAGTGCTTTGCGGTCAGCCACTGAGCAGTTCCCGTACCAGGCTGTGATATAGCTGATAAGGATGCTCTCGGTTGCACACCTGACAAACTTTACCAGGATGGCTGTAGACAGCTGGTTCTTCTTAAGTGTTCTGAGGAAGTAGAGGCGCTGGTGAGCCTTCTTGACCAGGCTGGAGGTGTTAGTGTTCAAGGACAGGTCCTTCGAGATGGTAGTTTCCAGGAACTTGAAGCTGGTGACACGCTCAACAGCCATCTCGTTAATGTGGATGGGGTCATGGTGCTTCCTTTCTACCTCCTGAAATCCAATACGAGCTCCTTGGTCTTAGTGGCATTGAGGAGCAGGTTATTGTCAGAGCACCATGTGGCTAGGTTTAGAACATGCTGAGGCCTGTTGATCAAGAAGTCCATAATCTAGGTACAGAGGGAGGAGTTAAAGTCCAGGTCTCCAAGTTTACTGGTCAGCTTAGAGGGAATAACCATGTTAAATGCTGAACTGAAGTCAACAAACAACATCCGTACATAAGTGTTGTTTTTGTCCAAGTGTGTGAGTGCAGAACTTTGCATACTGTGCTCCTATTTCTGTGGTAGGCAAATTGGTCTTGGTCCAGTGTAGTTGGGAAGCAGTATTTGAGGTGTGCTAGGACAAGTCGCTAGAAGCACTTTATGATCATGGTTGTGAGTGCTACGTGGCGATTCAGGCACATTGGGGACCAGTGTTTCGGCACTGGTACAATGGATGTTGACTTAAAACATGTTGGCACGGTGGCTTTGATGAGGGACAGAAGGGGAGAGATGGCGGCTTCTGCAATCTTCGTGAAGACGCGGGGGGACAGGGAGAGCTTGGGGGCTGGACCTTTTACTGGTACACTTGCTATGAACTTTCTGAAGGGTGGATGTCGAGGCAGGATCCTAAACAACAACCCGTGAAGGTTTTTATTGAATATGTGCAGATTTAGGATTGGGCCCAGACCTCCGCTTTTCTTGGTTACGACGAAGTACGGCCTCTAGAAGGCTGAAGACATCGCAAGGGGGAAAGGTTTGATTGCACCTTGCCAGTAGGGTGGCCACCTCGAGCCGAAGAATGGAGGACTCGCTTTCAACCAAGGTAGTGAGGGTCCTTCCGGATCTTGGGGTTGGTGCCAAGAAGGCGGATGGTCTTCTACAGCCACCGAGACTAATGGTTCTCTCTGGCCACTGAGATGGAGTCCACGTCTGATTCCAGGCAAGCATCTTGCTGCAAATGGTAATAAAGGGACAATCTGCTCATCCTGCCCTGAGAGGGGTGGTCTGTGGGTGCTGGGGCCACCCTCCAGCAGGGGAAAGACCCTGGGGGATCGTATGACCTTGTCATTCCTTCCTGCTGTTGCAGCTGAACTACATGCTGTCCTGCAGAGGGCATTGAAGACAGTGAAAAAGCATTTAGGCCAACCATACACTGTCCTGAGGAGAGTAACAACGGTCACTGCTCCCCCCACTGTCCATTGCAGAGCGCTGGGAGTTTCAAGACGGCGTCTCCGCCTGCCGCGCATCGTCCATATGAGAGTGACAACGGTCGCTACTTGAGGCACCGTCCGGGGGAGAGTGTTGAAGACAGCAAGAAGGCGGTTTTATCTTGCGTGCACATTCCAGAGGTAAGTGACGACTGCTGAAAAGATGCAGGGGAGAAAAGTGCTCTTTCTGTGCACGCCTATGGGAAGTATGCAAAGTGGTGGCTAATTTCTCCAAGAAAAAAAGCCACACGCGACCGGAACGTCTCGTGTGAGCCTTCCTCAACGTGACAGAGACCCAGACACATGTAAGCAGACCTTGTGAGGATCTTTGTCCTTACTGTGCCACTCACACCAAAGATAACATCGGCATCCCATCCTAGAACCACTTGCTTTGTCCAGATTTAAAATTGGTTCAGAAATTTGCTCTTTTTTTTATAAACCACCTCCAGAGATGCCAAAGCGCTCAGGGAATGTCACACTCAGGAACGATCGGCTGCTCTTCATCATAGAAACCAGCAACTTAAAAAGACTTTAGACAATCGAGAGACATGCGGGAGGCAAGCCAGGTTCCGATGAACCCGCCGTCGCGAGCATGGACATGAATTGATTCATTCGCCACATAAATTGATCTTTTTAATAGGCTTAGTGGCAAATGGGTTCTCAAGATCAATCCAATTTAGTCGACACAATGTCGAGAGACCAACTCATAATCTAGAGCACTCATAATGCATGAAATAGCATAGCACTAGAGTAACAGAAAAACTGCATGTAATATGTCTCCTTTAATATAGATGTCCTTATTTAAGTTTTGTGAAGTAGCTGTAATGTAAATGAACCTCTATTTGTCATACAAGTAAAGTCAGTCATTGATTTTAGTGTTAATATTTCTGGTATTGTGTAAGTGACTATAATGTTGATAAATGATGTTACCTACTATTGCAGAAATTAACACCTTTTTAGATTAATGCTAAAGAGCCTTGTTGTATGTCTGACTAAAGAAGACTGCTTTTGGCTTTCTTTTGCAGTATGTTTCTTCAGATAAAAGTTTATGCAAAAATTTTGGAGCCAGTTGAGGAGCCATCTGAAAACATGATGAACTGGATTAAATGAATGAGTGTGTTGACCAAATCAGCTTGTTTGTTTGCTTTCTGTGTGTTGTTTAGCTCAGTTGAGTAGCTTATCCAGTGTTCCTCCAGCTGAACGTGTTCAGAGGGAAACTGGTCTGCAGAGCAGGAAGTCCACCTTGGAGACTTGGCTCACACGCGAGGCAAACACCTTACAGAAATACAGACAGGTAAAACCATTTGGACACATAATATGGTCATCATCTTTAACTGTCAAAGCACCTAATTGTAGCACTGTATTTACAGCAAAGAAAATGTACATGTTTTCAAGAATTTTCAATAGTTTTTGTAAATTTTTCGGGGCTTTAACTAAAATAAAGAGAATATTTAATATTTTAGATTTTTTAGCCTTTACCTGTAGATATTGTCGTAAATGGTTATTGACAATGTTAATTTAATGTAATATTCCAGAGCTAGTGAATACAATATTAATTTAATGTATTTTCAGCAAACAAGGCAGTCATGCTCTCTGATATCTGAGACTGATTGTGGTTGTACATGTAGTTTTAGTATGAATTCTTGATAATGGATATTATTTAGAAACTATTGTAATGTTTTTTTACCTTGTTTGAGATGTGTGTCTTCTCCTGTGGTCGCCTTCACAGCAGATTTTACAAGGGGTTTAGCAAAATTCCTCAATTCAGCCCTTTTATTGTTGCGTTGCCCAATCACTGCAGAGGTTTATGATTACACAAGAGAAATTGATCTTATTGATTAATATTAAATAACAGCCAAATATCATAGTTAGAAGGGTGTAAGACTTCGCCTACTTTGTTATGGTTATGATGTGATAAACAATTAATGTTTATGTTTTGATTTAAAAAAATGCTAAATATACATTTTTACTACATATTTCAACAATGTGTCTCAAAAAAAGTCTGTTGAGGTTTTGGTTCAATGAAGAACTCCAAAGTCATAAATCAATGATGGCTTGGATGACGGAATTTCAGCCACACACAATTTTTCTTGAAACGTTGCTTTGGTTTGCTCGTTACTTCATACCAGTATATTTCACTTGAAGTATTTTGAGTCATTAATCGTGTTGATTTTTGTCACTAATTTATGATCATTCAGACCCATAACCGTGTGTGTGTGTGTGTGTGTGTGTGTGTGTGTGTGTGTGTGTGTGTTTAGGAGCTGGCAGAAAAATATCAGAGGACTTTGAGTTTGTTAAGGAAACAGCAGGCACTCATCGTGGATGATGAACTGATTCAGTGGAAGAGACGACAACAGCTTGCAGGAAATGGAGGACCAGTAGAGGGAGGACTGGACATGTTGCAAGCCTGGTAAACACAAACACCAATAGAAGGACACGCACAGATGCACGCGCACTCGTACACACGCACAAACACACACACACGCATGCACACACACACGCATGCACACACACACACACACACACACACAAACACACACACACACACACGTGTGCGCACACACACACTGGCACTGGATTTCGAAACCGTAACCCTCTGCTTTAAAAGCCAACTCTCTAACCACCAGACAACAACTGAAATCATGTCACTTAAAATCTCTGATAGGGCTGAAAACAATTCGAATATTACAATACTGAAGTACATAAGATTGAATAAAGTTTACTATTTCAAAATCAGTCTAAAGAAAAGGTGCAAATGTAAACATAATAAGTTAATGAGTTAGTATCAGTTTGGGATGGCCTGTAGACAGAGATCCCCTAACTTTGTCCCACATACAAAAACGAAAATAAAATAAATTATACAACATGACAGAAAATCAAATGTGCTTCACATGTTTGTCCTTCCAGCATGTCTACATAGAAAACCTTCTTTCTAACCTATTCACTCATTATAATATAAAAAAAAACACTTAACCCTTTTCCTCCCTACATGTTTTTATCTCGCTTTGTGTAACCTAGTAACCTTGACGTAACACTTGTTCACCTATTGTTGTCTCGGCTATTTACTGCTTCATTGTTTCCTCGACTCTTTGTAAGATGCTTTGGATAAAAGCGTCTGCTATATGCCTAAATGTAAAAGTTAACGTATGATCAATAGGAGGTAAGGGTAATAGGAGGTTTTAAGAATTTGACAAGTTTAAAAATGATATTTGAAATAATAGTTACCTTAATAGTGTCCCCAGAGCGTAGCATAAGTCTGTGTGATTTAAAGTTCTAAAAGCACTGTCTGCAATGAAAAAATATCTTAATAATAATGTTATAAATGATCCTAAAATTTTGAGACGTACTGTAAATACCTTCTGTATAAAGCAATTGTTCAGTCATTGCATTCGTGCAATTCCAGCATTATAGTTGTGAGATTTTGCCCAATGGACATGAAATAAAAACACACTTAGAATTGAATTGTTACCAGTAAATGGAACCAACTCTTTATATGATACGTTAACATTAAGGCATTTAGGCAGATACAAAACCCTTGTTAATAATGTTTAAACATAAAATATCAGTCTACGAACTTTTCTATTAAAAATTATGGACTTGCAAAAAGGACACTGTTTTTGGAAGACAACAAACTTCTTAAGATTTCTGTGAATTACAATGTATGAACCAGAAGCAATAATTTCCAACAATTGGACAAGGGATTTGTAAAACAGAAACGATTGACTAAATTTTAATTTTCATGTATTTCATGTATCATATACGAGCAAAATGTAGTGTTAGGATGTGATAATCCTGAAAATAACCCTTATTTTCAAATCTTAAAATGAGACATGAGATTACAAGAGTTTTTGAACCAACATATTTTTGACATATTTGTTTTAAGTATAGTAAAATTCTTTGGTAAAAACTATAATTTCATGGTAAGGTTGACAGTTTTATGGATTTGCCAATTCAATTCAAAGTGTGTATTTTCATACCAGCACTTATACAGGAAATCTCAAGTCATTATTTTGTTCATGTGTTTTAGAGAGAGCATTCTTTTGTGAGGTGCTAGCCACTATATTATTGCCTGTCTTTCAGTTACTTATCACACACTGCAAAACATAACCTGTACTTTTCTGTCAGCGGGGTTGAAAAGTGTGATGTGTTCCTAATGCAGGTGTGAAAAGCTGGCGGACATGATCTGGCAAAACAGACAACAGATTCGTCGAGTTGAACACCTGACGCAGCAGCTGCCCATACCTGGACCAACTGAAGAACTGCTTACTGAATTGAACGCTACTGTCACAGATATCATATCAGCACTCGTCACCAGGTACACACATCATTGATAACATCACACATCTTTTTACTGTCGAGTTTTCCAATTCCATGTTTAGATTATGGGTCCATTTAAATGATTTTTTGTTATTTTCTTTATTCACCTTCACTATATCTATCAATCTTGAATTGAACTGTACTAAGAAACTATCCATTATGTTTACATAACAATAGTAGTTGATTTTTAAGTGGTTCAGGTTAAAGTCAGTGTTAATTTTAAAAACATTATGGGAAAAATATAATGTCATTCAGTGGCATCAGGAGCTACGTGCTACCAGCATGAGTGAAGTCAAACAAAATACATATGGTAATTTAAGACATGTATCACCACTTCACACATGTAGGTACATGCCAATGTCAATGTCACCTTTTTTTATATAGCCTTTAAACAAAATTCATTGCACCAAAGCAGCTGAACAACATTGGTTTGTACAACAGTGTGTCCATTTTGCTAAATGATAGGTAAAGGCATTTCATTATTGAATTCAGGAATGTCATCTCTGTTCAGTTTAAATAGTGTCTTTGCATTCATTTTAAATTTTTTGACTTTAAAAAGTGTCTGTGTGTACATTTTCAATCGAGTCAACGATTTCACTGTAAATGAAGTGACCCAAACTAAGCAAGCCAGAGGCAACAGCAGCAAGAACCAAAACTCATCGGTGACAGAATGGAGAGCAAACCTTTGTAGAAACCAGGCTCAGTTGGGGGGCAGTTCTCTTCTGAACAGACGAAACCAGCAGTTTAATTCCAGGCTGCACAGAATGGAGAAGAAACATCTGTTTGCTGTGGTCTCATCCCAGATGATCGTAAGAGGCAAGGTCTTTGCAGAGGATCTGTATCTGGTGCTCTATCTGGGGCTGTAGTTATCCTGGTCTTCGCCTTTCTTTGAGGGCTGTAGAGGGCTTAGTTTCGGACTCACCATCTGGTCCGGAAACGTATTGACTCCGGCTGACTGCAATGACCCTCGGATCTGGGTATAGCCTGAATCTAGTGGTTTGGGGGAAAGTAAGGCGCATTTATAGAGCCAATTTCCTCTGACTGGATAATAACCAGTAGGTCAATTCCTGGCTGCAGCAAAATCGAGAAGAATAATCTATTTCCGGTTGTCCCATCCCGATGGTCGTCTGAGGCAATGTCTTGCAAGGGATCTGTATCTTGGGTTCTAGTTGTCCTTATCTATGCTGTCTTTCCGGTATGTGGGGTCTTGTGATCCTGGTGACTGCAATTCCCTCTGATTTGGATACGGACTGGATCCAGTGGCTTCAAGGACCTCAGAAGAAGAGAGAAACAGACTAGTATTAGCTTAGATGCCATTCTTCTAATGATATAGCAAATGTATTGTGTGTTGTGGAAGGTGTTCCCGGTTCTGGTTTCCTAATTATTGCATCCTAATAATCCTTTAACAGTTTGGAAATTCATAGCATGTTAGTATTTTATGTGTATGCCAGGTTAAAGAGATGGGTTTTTAATCTAGATTTAAACTGCAAGGGTGTATCTGCCTCCCGAACACTGTTAGGTTGTGTATTCCATAGTTAAGGCGCCAAGAAGGAAAAGTATCTGCCGCACACAGTCGATTCTGATATTCTAGGTATTGTCAAATTGCGTGATTTCTGAGAAACGCAGCGAACGGGAAGGATTATAATATAACATGAGCTCTTCAAATACTGAGGTGCTAAGAACCATTCAAAGCTTTATAAGTAATAAGCTATTAAATCTATACGAGGTTTGAAAGGTAGCCAGTGCAGTGTTGACAGGTCTGGGGTAATATGGTCATACATCCTGGTTCTTGTAAGAGCTCTTGCTTCAGCATTTTGGACTAACTGTAATTTGTTTACTAAACTTATAGTAAAGCCACCAAATTAAGCTAATAATCCACCCTTGAAGTCATAAATGCATAGATTAACATTTCTGCATTTGAGAGTATAGGTCGTAATTTAGATATGTTTTTGTGATGGAAAAATTCAGTTTTATAAATTCTAGAAACGCGTCTTTCAAAGGAGAGATTTCTATCAAATAGCACACCTAGGTTCCTAACTGTTGATGAAGGGTTTACAGAGCAGCCATCCAATCTTAGACATTTTTCCAGGTTGTTACATGCAGAGTTTTAGGCCCTATAATTAACACCTCTGTATTTTCAGATTTTAGCAGTAGGAAATTACTCTTCATCCAGTTTTTATATCGACTATGCATTCCATTCGTTTTTCGAATTGGTGTATTTCACTGGGCAGAAAGGAAATATAGTGCTTAGTATCATCAGCATAACAGTGGAAGCTGACACCATCTTTCCTGATGATAACAGACCAGTCTCTCTACTGCCCTTCATCGGAAAGACCCTGGAACGTGTTGTCTCAGATCAACTCTCGGCCTATCTTACTCTACACAACCTCTTGGACAGCAAACAGTCAGGCTTCAAGAAAGGACACTCTACAGAGAAAGCTCTGCTCTCAGTTGTTGAAGACCTAAGACTGGCAAGGGCGGCCTCCATGTCATCCGTTCTCATCCTGCTAGACTTATCCGCTGCTTTTGACACCGTTAACCACAGTATTCTCCTTTCGACTCTCAAGGAAATGGGCGTCTCCGACAAGGCTCTCCAATGGTTCGTATCTTACCTCTCGGGTAGATCCTTCAAGGTTTCGTGGGGAGGTGAAGTCTCAGAACCGCAACATCTTGACACCGGTGTACCTCAGGGCTCAGTTCTTGGAACGTTGCTCTTCTCGATCTACATGACATCACTGGGATCAGTCATTCGTAAGCATGGCTTCTCCTACCACTGTTATGCGGATGACACGTAACTCCACCTTGCGTTTCATCCGGAAGATCAGACGATTTCGACCCGAGTCTCAGCATGTCTGAGCGACATCTCCCTCTGGATGAAGCAACACCACCTACAACTTAACCTTGCGAAAACGGAACTTCTTGTCATCCCTGCCGAGCCGAAGACTCGTCACGATCTCTCTATCATACTAGGAGCATCAACCATTGTGCACTCCAGGTCTGCGAGAAACTTGGGAGTAATCATCGATGATCAGCTCAACTTAACAAATCATGTTGCCGCGACTGTCAGATCCTGCAGATTCATGCTTTACAACATCAGGAAGATCAGACAGTTTCTCACAGAACACTCCACACAAATCCTGGTTCAAGCTCTGGTCCTGTCCAGGCTAGACTACTGCAATGAGCTGCTTGCTGGACTCCCGATGTGCACAAATAAACCTCTGCAGATGATTCAAAATGCAGCGGCAAGAGTGGTGTTCAAGGAACCAAAAAGGACCCATGTAACACCTCTCTTCATAAAACTACATTGGCTTCCTGTAGCAGCTCGCATTGAATTTAAATGTCTTCTCATTGTCTACAAGACCACCACCGGTTTAGCACCCACTTACCTTAACTCACTAATGCAAAGATATAGGCCCTCAAAATCTCTGCGCTCCGCAAATGAACTGAGACTTGTGGTGCCAGCTCAAAAGGGTCAGAAATCTCTCTCTGGAACGTTCTCTGCTTCAGGTCCTCGATGGTGGAACGATCTGCCTCTAGCTTCACGCTTGTCAAGACTCATTCTGTTCTAACCTACTCACTCTATCAAAAAAATATATATAAAATAAAATAAAACAAAAAAAGCGTTTGTAACTTCTCCCTCTGTGTAACTTGGTAGCATTGTTGTAGCACTTGTTCACCTATTGTTGTATCGGCTATTTACCGCTTCATTGTCTCCTCGACTATTGTAAGTCGCTTTGGATAAAAGCGTCTGCTAAATGACTAAATGTAAATGTAAATGTGATAACTCCCAAAAGTAACATGTATAGCATTAAGAGTAGTGGGACTAGAACTGAGCCTTGAGGTTCTCCAAACTGTACTTGTTATCAATACGACCATTTTTGCCCCTGAAGTATTAAAGTCTATGCAAAAGAATGTTGTGGTCAAATGCATGCGAGTATGCTGATGGTGTCAAACTTTCTTCCTTGAACTTAATGGAGAAACTCATTTAAAATGCTAGAAAAGAGAGAGTCCATTGTTTTGGTTACATTATCGAGTTGTTCTGAGGTGTCGGATATGCTATGGAATTCGGATACATCAGGAAGACTACTTACAAAGGAGTCTTTTGTGGTAGAAGTGATGGTTCTACTATATTTATAACAACAATTCTGGCAATATTAAGTCTGCACAAAACTAAATAATGATCTGAGATATCATCACTTTGCTGCATAATTTCAACATCATCAAGCTCAATTGCATTTGACGACATTAGATTTAAAGTGTGATTTCGGCAGTGGGTGGGTCCTGAAACATGTTGTCTAACCCCAATAGAGTTCAGAATATCTGTAAAAGCTGATCCGAGTGCATCTTTTTCATTATCAACATGGATATTAAAATCACCAACTACTTAAACCAGAACAAACTCAGATGTAATATCACCAAACTCTTTAATGAAGTCTGTATGTTGCCCTGGTGGCCTGTATACAGTAGCCAGTACAAACATCACAAGGGATTTATCATTCACATTTGTTTCTCTGGGTAGTGTTATATGAAGCACCATTACTTTAAACAAGTTATATTTGAATTCGCCCTCTGAGAAGTTTAAAAAATATTGTTATATATTGAAGCAACACCTTCCCCTTTACCTTTTGGACGCGGCTCATGTTACTAACAGTAATCTTGTGGGGTGGACCCATTTAAAATAATGTAATCATCAGGTTCTAACCAGGTCTCTGTCAAACAAAGAACAGCTAAATTATGATCAGTGATCATATTATTTACAAAAAGTGATTTCTTATTCAATAAGCCAAGCCATTGTTTTTAATTAGTTGGAACTCAATTAAGTTGTTACTCTTAAACGGATTCATAAGTTTTTGGTATTTTCTATTTCAGGGAACAGTTCATTCTATTGTGTTGAGAATTAACTGAGCTCTGTGATGTGAGACAGCTAGCAGACAGCGGGTTAAGCCAGTTTGTCTGCTGCATGACCTGGGCTCCAGTTAGTCAAGGATAAACTTTAAGACTATGTTCCATATTTCTAGATAGAAGAGCGGCTCCACCCCAGGAGGGATGAAGACCATCACGTTTCAACAGGTCAGGTCTGCCCCAAAAACTTGTCCAGTTATCAATATAACCTATATTATTCTGTGGGCACCACTTAGACATCCAGCCATTGAGTGATGATAATCTGCTATGAATCTCATCACCACGGTGAGCAGGGAGAGGACCTGAACATATTACAGTGTCTGACATCATGATCGCAAGTTCAAACACCTCTTTAAAGTTATTCTTAGTAATCTCTGACTGACAAAGTTGAACATCATTAGTGCCAGCATGAATAATAATCTTTCCGGAATTACGTTTATCATTATCCAGCACTTTTAAATTTGCTAAGATGTCAGGCGCTCTGGCTCCCGGTAAACATTTGACTATGGTGGCTGGTGTCTCTATATTCACATTCTGTACAATAGAATCACCAATAACTAGAGCCCTTTCATCAGGTCTCTCAGTGGTTGTATCACTGAGTGGGGAGAACCTGTTTAATGTTTTCATCGGAACAGAAGAGCGATGTTTTTACCCACGACTATGCCGTCTCACAGTCACCCAGTTGCCCTGCTGCACGGGTTCTGTTACCGGGACCGAACAATGTGCATTAAACCAAGAGTTAGACGCATCCAAAGCTGTATCTTTAACATTCTTACTATCCTTAATTAAAGTTTGGATGTGTGTCTCTAAATCTGAAATCTTCTCTGTCAGCCGAACTATTTCCCTGCATTTATCACATGTGAATCCCTCATCAGTGACAGAGATAGATAAACTATACATGTGACAACAAGTGCAAATAACAAGAACAGTAGAAGCCGTTACTCACCGTGTTTGATGAAGTAATATATCCACAGGTGTTTGATGAAGTAATATATCCACAGGTGTTTGATGTAGCAATATATCCACAGGTGTTTGATGAAGTAATATATCCACAGGTGTTTGATGTAGCAATATATCCACAGGTGTTTGATGAAGTAATATATCCACAGGTGTTTGATGAAGTAATATATCCACAGGTGTTTGATGAAGTAATATATCCACAGGTGTTTGATGAAGTAATATATCCACAGGTGTTTGATGAAGTAATATATCCACAGGTGTTTGATGTAGCAATATATCCACAGGTGTTTGATGAAGTAATATATCCACAGGTGTTTGATGAAGTAATATATCCACAGGTGTTTGATGAAGTAATATATCCACAGGTGTTTGATGAAGCAATATATCCACAGGTGTTTGATGAAGTAATATATTGACAGGTGTTTGATGAAGTAATATATCCACAGGTGTTTGATGAAGCAATATATCCACAGGTGTTTGATGAAGTAATATATCCACATGTGTGTGATGAAGTAATATATCCACATGTGTGTGATGAAGTAATATATCCACAGGTGTTTGATGAAGCAATATATCCACAGGTGTTTGATGAAGTAATATATCCACATGTGTGTGATGAAGTAATATATCCACAGGTGTTTGATGAAGTAATATATTGACAGGTGTTTGATGAAGTAATATATCCGCAGGTGTTTGATGAAGTAATATATTGACAGGTGTTTGATGAAGTAATATATCCGCAGGTGTTTGATGAAGTAATATATTGACAGGTGTTTGATGAAGTAATATATCCACAGGTGTTTAATGAAGTAATATATCCACAGGTGTTTGATGAAGTAATATATCCGCAGGTGTTTGATGAAGTAATATATTGACAGGTGTTTGATATATCCAGGTGTTTGATGAAGTAACATATCCACAGGTGTTTGATGAAGTAATATATCCACAGGTGTTTGATGAAGTAATATATCCACAGGTGTTTGATGAAGTAATATATCCACAGGTGTTTGATGAAGTAATATATCCACAGGTGTTTGATGAAGTAATATATCCACAGGTGTTTGATGAAGCAATATATCCACAGGTGTTTGATGAAGTAATACATCCACAGGTGTTTGATGAAGCAATATATCCACAGGTGTTTGATGAAGTTATATATCCACAGGTGTTTGATGAAGTAATATATCCACAGGTGTTTGATGAAGTAATATATCCACAGGTGTTTGATGAAGTAATATATCCACAGGTGTTTGATGAAGTAATATATCCACAGGTGTTTGATGAACATGTGAAAAAACTGGAGTGAGTGAGAGAAAAATGTAAATAAAACAAGCGATCGAAACCTATATAGATAGAAATATATATATATGTGTGTGTAGAGTACGTTTTGGTGGAGCTCTCGTGTGACCATGCACGTCAGTAGCAAACAGAAATTGATGATTGTGAGGATGTAAGCACTTGATGCCACTGGATGACATTATATTTTTTCCATATCGTTTTTAATATAAACATTTTGAAAGGTTAAGATGTATTTTTTGTTCTTTTTAAAAACAAATTCCTAACTGTACTATATAGTGACAGCTGTGATCGCTCTTTCATCTGGTTCTGTGAGGTTTTCATCATTATTATCTTTTTCAGCACCTTCATCATAGAGAAACAACCTCCCCAAGTGCTCAAGACTCAGACGAAGTTTTCCGCAACGGTTCGCCTGCTGGTCGGAGGAAAACTCAATGTGCACATGAATCCTCCTCAGGTGAAAGCTACCATCATCAATGAACAGCAGGCCAAAGCCTTACTGAAGAATGAGAACACGCGCAAGTAAGTTTCAAGTTTAAAATCTTCCAGTTTTCTAATCAGAAACCCTTTTAAATAAAATCCTCTCAATCATATACTGACCTTATGAGCAGCAGAATTCTGGACTTACTCAACTGTGTGCTTAGCGACTTTTTTAAATATAAATATATCTACAAAATAATCGAAACAAATGTTCTAAAGGTCCTCACAGATGTTTACGTAGTCACACAACTAACATTAGAAGAACTGATATTGTTTCACAAACATGTGTTGTGTTGTGTTGTGTTGTGTTGTGCTGTCTTGTGTGTTGAAGTGACAGCAGTGGAGAGATTCTGAACAATAACTGTGTAATGGAGTATCATCAGACGACAGGCACCTTGAGTGCACACTTCAGAACTATGGTAAACTCTTTATGCTACATCTTGAACTAAGCATGAAATTGTAAGTTTAGCTGTTGTATTTATTTAATTGAATAAGTGTCACAGAGCTTAGACAAGTCCAATCAAGTCTAGTCAGTTGTTAATGTTGTTTAATGGCATGTTTTTGCCTGTCAGAGTTGTGTTATGTGATGACTTGTTTATGCAGAAAAATCAGATTTAGACTGAAGACATGAACTGATTCAGCTTGATTTTGTGTTTTAAGTCTCTAAAGCGCATCAAGCGTTCGGACCGACGAGGTGCTGAGTCTGTGACAGAGGAGAAGTTTACTGTTCTGTTTGAGTCTCAGTTCAGTGTGGGTGGAAATGAGCTTGTGTTTCATGTCAAGGTGAAAAAAAAATTAATTCTTTGAGTTTTTTGTTTATACTCAGGACTATCAAATGTATAAAATATGTATGTGTTGCATTTGTGTTTTTTTATGTTTTACAGACATTGTCACTGCCTGTTGTGGTTATTGTTCATGGAAGTCAAGACAACAATGCAACTGCGACGGTGCTCTGGGACAATGCTTTCTCTGAGCCAGTTAGTGACTTCATAATTTACATTTGTGACCCTGACCAGTGAAATCCACTCTAAAGATCCATTCATACTAGGTCTCCACAATATATCGGAAAATCATTGTCATTGCTATATTAGGGGTCAGTCGTGGTCCTGTGGTAGAGAGTTAGACTTGTAAGCAGAAAGTTGTAGGTACGAATCCCAGGGCCAGCAGATAATGACTCAAGTGTCCTTGAGTAAGACATTTTACCCCTGTTTACTCTGCAGTGATGATTGACTAGTGCATAATACTGAAAGTAGCTTTGTATAAAAGCGTCAGTCAAATTAATAATCATGATTGTAATGATAGGATTCGTGATATCTGAATCGTACAGACTTTGTTTAATTAATTTGACATCGTTTAATTGTCGTTTTAAGAATCGTTTAATTTATGTGCCAAGCATTTGTGTTTTGCCGGTAGTCTTAAATTTGAGCAATCAGAATGGACCTTGCTTGCTTTGTACCCCCGAGGACTCTATATTAAGACCAAACGCTTGCATTTTCCATCTATTTTTCCTGTTGATGCGCAAAAAGGTTAGGTGTGAGTATTTGTGTGTTTGAGATATTTCCGTCTGGCAGCATCAACTCGAAATGGCAACTTTATTACTTCAGTAACATAACCAAGTCATTGGAGTCTTTCCATGGTCTTTTATTAGTCTAATGAGCATGATGGTGGGTTAACTTCAGTACTACTGGGTTTGCGCTGCGTATGTGTATGTGTGTTTGAGAGAGAGATTGAGCGTGCACGCAAGTGAGTGTGTAATGTGTATTCAAGCACCTGTAAGTTACACAATCTAAGTTTGCTAGTTTTTTCACTTTTTCTTAATCAACCTGCGACTGACTGGATCGGCACTTTTGCAACTTACAATCGAAAAAAAGAGCTGGCAGAAATGAGTTTTTAATTAATTTATGCTTGTGCTAAATGGCAAAACAAGAACAAGCTAGTTCATGCTTACTATGCATGGTTCTATGCATTTTTTCCCTACCGTGACAGCCCGACAGGGGAGATGTCCAAACATATCATATATGCAAGTGATTCCTACATTTACATTTAGACACTTAGCACATGCTTTTATCCAAAGCGACTAACAAAGATTCAAGGAGACAATGAAGTGGTGAAAAGCAGTTACACAAGGCGAGATAAAACCTGAAAGGGGGAAAAGGTAAAAAAAATGTTTTGCACATAAGAGTAAAGTAGGTTAAAAAGGGTTTTCTAGTGACTTAGATGTAGACCGTAGTGATGAGTTTTTAGGCGTTTTTTGAGAGGCAGATCATCCACCATAGATGAACCGATGCAGAGAAGGTGCGAGAGAGCGATTTCTTACCATTTTGGGGCGGCACCACAAGACGTTGCTCGTTAGCGAAACATAAAGATCTGAGTCAAATATATTTCAAATGATTGACATTAAACAGATGTTTTGTGGCGCTTGGAGTGTTTGTAGAAGTAGTAGTGGACCAAATGAAAACACAAAAACATGCAAACAATGAGTTTGGAAAAAATGTCACCTTTAATAGTTTAACTGTATTATACAGCAATACTTGGGGGACGGGGGTGTCGAAAAAATCTCTTTTTGAAATCATCCCCTTCATCATACTGCTTTATTATTCAATAATAGTGCAGACCTCTTCTCAGCAATCCGCTTGATTCTGAGCCTGCAACTTATGTTTACATTTCTAGTTTATAAAAGTTTCGCTGAAATATGTGTTGAGAACAATGGTCTTTTAAAATAGATACTTAATCTCAAAAGAAATGTGTGATGAAGGCTATTCTGCCATTCTTCCGGTTTCTTCCACATTTGCAAACATGTTTATTGTGTCATTAATACTATTTGATATGTTTAACTACTTTTATTAATACAGTCAGTCAGTCAGTTAACATTATTTATTGTCATAAACATACTTTTAAAGGTTAAGGGCTTTAACAGATTTCAATATGAATACATATGCTCTTTTTAATCTCTGGGTGAAAGTATTTAGACATTAATTGCTGAAAACGTTCTTTCTGATCAATAACATTTTTGCTACGCAGTCTCTCTCTTTCACCTGATATTACTGGAAAGAAAGTACCAACGAAAGTAAAAGTGACGTGACGTGCAGCCAAGTATGGTGACCCAAACTCAGAATTCATGCTTTGTATTAAACCCATCCAAAGTGCACAAACAGTAGTGAACACACATATACACAGAAGTGAAAACACACACACACACAGCAGTGAACACACACAGTAGTGAAAACACAAACCAACCTTGCTCAAGGGCACCTAAGTCATTGTTTTGCCGGCCCGATACTTTAACCCAAAACCGGAGGGTAAGGAGTCAAACTCTCTTACCACTAACAGGTACAGGTATGGGTCAGCTGATATAACCATAGTAATAGTCATAAAGCATAAAATAAAGCTTTCACAAAGCTGTTGAGACATTTTGAAGCTGAATGAAAGTCCTGAGCAGTTTTGTTGCTATACTTTTATACATAGTATAACTTGCTCTTTTGACTTTAATACTATGATTGTAGTAGATTTTGCTGAATTATGAGCAACAATAAATTATCATTGCATGGGTGAATATTTAGAACAATATTTCTGTGAAAAAATACACACCTAATTGACCTACCTATGTGACTTCCATCCCCCAAGAGAAGGGAGTGTTACATCATGTGCCTAGAGCAAATGCTGATACACAAAAGGGCCATGCGGCAGCACTATTCACCAAACTGTCCAATGGCTTTGAGTAGGATTAAGTTTATAAATTGTACTACCAGTATATGCTGATCTTTATTACTTGTACTTTATCTTGCTTATTGTTTTACAGGAGAATTGTTGCATCGTTTAAAGCTGATAGTTATCACATTGACTTATATATCCTAATGGAACAATTATTATTATTTGAACCAATTTGAAGTACTTGTTTAAATTTAATTTTATTATTAAATGTACTATTTTTACTCTTCTGTTAATTATTAAGGATGACTTTAATAATGTATTAGTACTTATATATTACTTGTTACTTTATTTCTTCTTGTTTATTTTGAATTAATTTGTTACATTAATTTTAGTAAAATCTGGCTAAGTACAGTTTTCGTTACTGCATATCCCAGTGCAAACACACAGCAGTGAGCAAGTGCTTATGGTTACTTCTTACTTCTGCACCGTACTATGCCGTATGCAGAGACAAGATCAAGCAGATCAATGCATAGCAGACCGCAAGTGCTTTGATTGAGCTGCTTGAGCCCGTTGAGTTAACTTTTCGTGTATTTGAAATCTAAAGCTGTTTACTTGCTGCTATCACTGTCAAATGCTTCTCAGACACAGAACAAAACAAACTGCTTCTTCTTTGGCTACTGCTTTGGCAACACAAGCAAAACGTGACTGGCTACTTACACTATCCCAATCGAACTCTGCTGGAGTGCGTTTCACACTTAAAACCTGGTTTAATTGACTAGTGAGCACTCCCAATTGCTCGAGCACGGTTTACTTGACGTGTTTTTGCCCAGTTTTAGAAGTTGGGCTGGAGCACGGTTTGGTTTGAAAAGAGCATAAAACGTGCCTAAACATAAAACAGACAGCATGGCTTTATTAGGTCAAACAACAGCAATGATACAAAAATTGAAAATGACGATGGCTTTTGTGTTCACTTAAGCATGCTCAGGTCTGGTGCGATTAAGGCAGTGTGAGTGTAAACGACTGGAGGAGTGGGGTACAATCGAGCTTGATTGTGGCATTGATTGATTGGGACAGTGTGAGTAGGATTTAACACACATTTGAAGCAGTTATAAGCCATTTATGTTGCAGAGCTATTGGGGGTTTGCTCAAGAGTCTCATCTCAGTTATGGTATAAGTTAAGGGTCGAGAGAGCGCTGTTCTATCACTCCCCCCACTTACATTTCCCACCAGTTCACTTGAACTCACAACCTTTTGGTTGGAAGTGCAACTCTTTGACCAGTGAGCCACAACTGCTCCAGCATTAGGTTTTCACTGTCAGAGTCACATATCTATTTGATCTACTTCAGCTTAAAGACAGTCATATTAGTCAACTCATCATTTCAAATTTAATTAAAGTATGAAATCTTTATATACCTTATGCTTTCATTTTTGTTTTTGGTGAAATAATGTATATGCCCTTAAGGATCCTTTATTAAGTTTTTGCCTGTTTGTTGCGTTTCAGGGTCGAGTGCCCTTCTTGGTTCCTGATAAGATTGTGTGGCCACAGCTGTGTGAGGCCTTGAACATGAAATATAAATCTGAGGTTCAAAGTGACAGAGGTTTATCAGAAGATAATCTGGTGTTTCTCGCTCAGAAGGCCTTCAGCAGCTCCAGTAACAATCCTGAGGATTATCGCAACATGACCATCACCTGGTCTCAGTTCAACAGGGTAATAATAGAACACACAGACAAATGCACATAAATCAGAACGTTAACGCTACATTTGTTTTACTCTCATTTTGTTCTGAATTCATCAAAATAATTCCTTGTACATGTAAAATCCTTTACATCATAATAATTTTGATCTCATGATATTGTTGCTAAACAAATTTAGAGAATTCCAAAGGTCCAAAAGTAGCTGTTTAAAGACATTCATTTAAATACTTTTCCTGAAAGTTCAACACAATTTTAGTTGATCACGAATTGTGTAAGTTAATATTAGCTGATAAATTAAAGGGATAGTTCACCCAAAAATAAAAAATAATCATGAATGAATGACCTTTTAAGTTGGTTTGCAACCTGTATAAATATTTTTATTTTGATGAACACAGAGAATAATATTTGGAAGAATGCTTATTACCAAAAAGTTCTTGGACCCCATTGACTACCATAATAAGAAAAAAGAATCCACTCTTAGCTTAAAGGAAAATCACGCTGTTTCATGCTTAATAAGTGCTTTAAACATGTTGAGATTTAATGTTCAACGTGATCCATCTGTTAAAAGCTGAGTTAGACGCATGATGCAGTATTTCTCTGCTCAATACAATTCCCCCCAGCCCCCCATACAGCCAAAGTTTTTTTAATTATCCAACCTATCAGATCACAAGTTATTTATTGGCCATTCGTTCGTAAAATCCAGCCCATGCACCAATCAGAGAGCTCAGAAGAGCAGAAGCATCTGCCTGGATATTCCAGGAGAAGTCATCATTAGGAGATTGGTCACGAGCACTGCTCAGGGTTTTCCCCAGGAGTTATCTAGAAACAATCTTAAAGCTGTATCTGTCTTCTGTTAATGTGAGGAAACCAAACATCTTTCTTAGATATTAAGATGATTTTACAGTACATGTACTCATGAGTAACATTAGACTGGCAGAAACTAATGTGGTACTCATACCATAAAGGTCCCGTTTTTCCCTTGTTTTTTAAGCCTGCCAAATAGGTAAATGTAAATTTTAATGATGGTCCATAAAAGGGCTTGGATCTTTACCTCTTTAGGTATAAAACTAACAAAAAGTGTATTAGAAAAGTAAAAACACTACATTGTTTTTTTCTGAACAGCGAAGCATAAATGTGTTTTCAGAATGTTTTTGACCTTCAGAGAAAAATCTAAGGGGTATTTTGGGGGTCTGTAAATCCAGCTCTTAGAAAGTTGTTGTTGAGTGAATGGTTACTTTTAATACAAGATACTTTGTCTCAGCAAATCTTAGCAATCTTAATGCATTCACCACAACTTACAGCCAAACCTCAACCTCTTCAGATGTAAACGTTGTTAAGAAAAGTAGATTTACCTTGAAAGTGCTAAGTCTTATAGTCATTTGGCAAGAGAAATTAAACGCTCTTTTGTATATGATCATCTGAAGATCCGCCAGACATTAAATGTGCAGTTTGATAATTTTGATTGAGCAATATTGATGTTTTGTTGTGTCTTGTGCAAACAGCTACTCTGTGAATAGAGTGCTCTACACAACAATGGTGTGATCACATTAGAAATAATAAGCAGACACCAAAGAAAATACTAGCGTTTTCTTTCACGCATATAACATAATCAGAGAGAATTTCATATGAACTGGTTCATTTAAACATTATGCATTCTTTAGACACATGTTTCATGATTCTATTTAGCATATTCATTTACATTTACATTTAGTCATTTAGCAGATGCTTTTATCCAAAGCGACTTACAAATAGTCGAGGAGACAATGAAGCGGTAAATAGCCGATACAACAATAGGTGAACAAGTGCTACAACAATGTTACCAAGTTACACAGAGAGAGAAGTTACACAGAGAGAGAAGTTACACAGAGAGAGATAAATACCTGAAGGTAGAAAACGTTTTTTTTTTTATTAACTGAGTTTTAGACCCTTTTATGATGTTAAAAACTTTTTCCATCAATCCAACAGTGTACAGTACATCAAGAGGTCTTTGCTGGATGAATCTTTCAGGCAACAAGGCAATAGTCCAAGAAATCGCTCTTGGGCAATATTCTGATGTCAACATTAGGACCATATGACAGAATTATGTCAATTATGGTCTAAAATGACAGAATTTAAATTAATCCCTGTCTATTCATATTTGTATATTATTAACATAACTACGAACACTCACAAATAGTGTATTAATGTTTTTACAGGAAAATTTGCCAGGCAGAAATTTCACATTTTGGCAGTGGTTTGATGGAGTAATTGAGCTTATGAAGAAACACCTGAAGTCTCACTGGAATGATGGGTAATGATTGTTAAGATCCAACTTGAATGATGACTAATGATTGTTCAGATCTCACTGGAATGTCGAATAATGGTCAACTTTGTCAGTGTAGAAAATACACTGTTAATGATAGAATAAATAATTTTATTGTATTATTAATCACTCTCGAGTGTGTTTCCCAAAAGCATAATCAACTTTGTTTGTAAGGTGCGTCTTTTCAACATAGTTCAACAATTGAAGTGTTTCCAGAAACCATTTTTCCAGCGAACATTCGCAATCTGCATGGCAAAGTTGCAAGATTGGAACTATAAGTGTAGAGCTGTTTTAAGAAGCATTGTTCCTTATTATTATGACCTGTAGACTTACATCATGAGTCTAAGCAAGATAAGCAAGCAAAATGCAGTGTATTCTGTTTCCATCAATCCAGAATATACAAACTTAATTAAAGGACTCTGGACAATCCCAGGTAAATTGAAATATATGTAAACTTATGAATGTTTTAAATGTCATTAAATAAAACAACAAAGAGCGAAAATATATAAACAAACATAGTTTTCAGGCTCAATGTTTACAGCAATAATATCCTATAAAATCAGTCTGAATGGATTAATTAGAAGAGTCATCCACATACGTGACTTCATCAACTATGTTGTCAAACTTCAGTAGTTCAAACTACAGATTTGTGCCAAACTTACTTGTCTTTTTTAAAAAACAAACAGTAGCCAGTTATTTTCTCAGACGATACATTATACTATAGTGTATTGATAATGTTAACAAGTAATTGATTGATGGTCTTTAAAATGAAGAACGACTATGGAGTTTGTCTAAATTGTCATCCCTGGTTAAGATCTCACTAGAATGATGAGTGATGATCGTTCAGATCTGACTGGAATGATAAGTAAAGGTTCTCTAGATATCACTGGAATAATGAGAAATTATCCTTAAGATCTGACTGGGATGATGAGAAGTGATCCTTAAGTTCTGGCTGAAAGCATGTGTCAGGATTTCTCAAATCTCATTAGAATGATGTGTAATGATTGTAACAATGTGACTGGAAAGATGAGTAATGATCGCCTAGATATCACTGGAATAATGATTAATGACTGTTCATTTCTGACTGGAAAGATGTTTTAATTATTGCTTAGATCTCACTGGAATGAGGAGAATTGATCGTCCAGATATCACTGGAATGATGAGTAATGACTGTTCAGTTTTGACTGGAATAACAAGCAATGACTGATCAGAGCTCACTGAAACGATGGGTAATGATCATTAGGATTTCAATAGAATGATGGGTAATATTTAGATCTGACTGGATTGGTGAGCAATGACTTAATCTCTCTGGAATCATGAATAATGATTGTTCACATTTTAAGGGAGTGAGGTTTAACAATTGTGTTACAATACATTTACATTTAGGCATTTAGCAGATGCTTTTATCAAAAGCGACTTACAAGTAGTTGAGGAGACACTGAAGCGGTAAATAGCCGATACAACAATAGGTGTTCAATTGCTACAACAAGGTTACCAAGTTACACAAAGCGATATAAAAATCTGTAGATAGGATTTTTTTTACAATCCCAAATCAGACTTGTATTTCGTTGCAGACAATATGAAGATAAAATATTTCATGTTTTGTCTGGTCAACTTCATGTCATTTGTAAATATATGCATCCTTTCCTGTCATTCAGACCTGCAACACATTTAAAAAACATCTGAGTGAAGGTCATGGCACACACTGTAGTGAAGTGAAGTGACGTATTGCCAAGTATGGTGTTCCATACTTGGAATTTGTGCTCTGTATTTAACCCATCCAGTAAGTGAACACACACAGTAAGTGAACACACACACACTGTGAACATACACCCGGTGCAGTGGGCCGCCATGCTGCGGCGCCCGGGGAGCAGTGGGGGGGACGGAATCTGGAGGAATTTCAGTGTTTAAAGGACAAGGGCGCAAGCCTAAGCTGAACAGCTGTGATCTCCGATCCCTCAGGCGGCACTGCATCAAGGATCGTCATTCATCTATAAGCGATATCACCACATGGGGTCAGGACTACTTTGGCAAACCTTTGTCAAGTACCACAATATGTAGTTACATCCACAAATGCCAGTTAAAACTGTACTGTGCCAAAAGGAAGCCCTATGTTAACAGTGTCTAGAAGCGCCGTTGACTTCTCTGGGCTCGGAGGCATCTGAATTGGCGAATCACACAGGCGAAATGTGTACAGTGGTCAGATCAATCAGTGTTTTAGGCATTTTTTGGGAGGAATGGACACCATGTGCTCCGGACCAAAGAAGAAAAGGATCATCCAGGCTGTTACCAGCAACAAGTCCAAAAGCCAGGGTCTGTCATGGTATGGGATTGTGTCAGTGCCCTTGGCAAAGGGAACTTGCACTTCTGTAAAGGCACCATTAATGCTGAAAAGTACATCGAGATTTTGGACCTTGATCTTTTCCAGGGACGTCCATGCATATTTCAACAAGACAATGCAAAACAACATTCTGCACACATTACAAAGTCCTGGTTAAATAAAATTACACCTGAAACACTTCACCACTTGGTGTCAGCCCCTAAACGTCTTTTAAGTGTTGTGAAAAGGAATGGCAACATTACAAAGTGGTAAATGCTTTACTGTCCCAACTTTTTTTGAAATGTGTTGCAGGTCTGAATGACATGAAGTTGACCAGAAAAAACATGAAATATTTTGTGTTCATATTGTCTGCAATGAAATACATGTCAAAATAAATTAAGAAATCAATACATTTATATTTTTTAAGATAGGGACCGAGTCCGCCAAGCGTGAAGCAAGAGGCAGATCGTTCAACCATCAAGGAACCGATGCAGAGAACGTACGAGAGAGAACCTTTTTGGTTCCTTGTACACCACTCTTGCCGCTGCATTCTGTATAATCTGCAGAGGTTTATTTGTGCACATTGGGAGTCCAGCAAGCAGCGCATTGCAGTAGTCCTGAACCAGGATTTGTGTGGAATGCTCTGAGAGAAACGGTCTGATCTTCCTGATGTTGTAGTGCATGAATATGCAGGATCTGGCAGTCGCGGCAACAAGATCTGTGAAGTTGGGCTGATCATCGATGATTACTCCCAATTTTCTTGCAGACCTGGAGAGCACAATGGTTGATGCTCCTAGTTGGATAGAGAGGTCGTGACAGGTCTTCGGGTTGGCAGGGATGACAAGAAGTTCAGTTTTCTAAGGTTTAGTTGCAGGTGGTGGTGCTTCATCCAGAGCGAGATGTCGCTCAAAGACATCGTGAGACTCGGGTCGAAGTCGTCTGATCTTCCGGATGAAACGCAAGGTGGAGTTGCGTGTAGTCCGCATAACAGTGGTAGGAGAAGCCATGCTTACGAATGACTGATCCCAGTGATGTCATTTAGATTCGAGAAGAGCAACGGTCCAAGAACTGAGCCCTGGGGTACACCAGTGTCAAGATGTTGCGGTTCTGAGGCTTCACCTCCCCACGAAACCCTGAAGGATCTACCCGAGAGGTAGGATTTGAACCATTGGAGAGCCTTGTCAGAGACGCCCATTTCCTTTAGAGTCGAAAGGAGAATGCTGTGGTTAACGGTGTCAAAAGCAGAGGATAAGTCCAGCAGGATGAGAACGGATGACTTGGAGGCCGCCCTTCCCAGTCGTAGATCTTCAACGACTGAGAGCAGAGCTGTCACCGTTGAGTGTCCCTTCGTGAAGCCTGACCGGTTACTGTCCTAAAGGTTGTGTAGAGTAAGGTAGTCCGAGAGTTGTTTCGAAGACGACACGTTCCAGGGTTTTTCCGATGAAGGTTTGGAGAGAACCTGTTCTTTAGTTCTCCTAGGAGGGGTGGGGGGACAGAGTAGAGCAGAGAAGTTCTTGAAGAGAGCGCGAGAGTCTTGGCGACCGAGACATCCGCAGAGAAAGAAGAGAGAATAGTCTGACAGAGAGAAAGATCTGCAGGGTCATAAGATTTGCGCCACTTTCTCTCAGCTGCCCTGAGCTTGGATCTGTGTTCCCGGAGGACATCAGAGAGACAAGGTGTTGAAGGTTTGACACGGGCTGGTCGAAATGTAAGCGTGCATAAATTGTCCAAGCAGGATGCTAGTGTAGAGCATAGAGAGTGAGTGACATTGTCAGTGTTAAGTAGAGCAAACTGGTCAGGAGGAGGGAGCATAGAGGAAACAGCAGAGGATAGGGTGACAGAAGAGAGCGTGCATAGGTTACGCCTAAAGGTAACAAGGGAGGAAGGGGGAGTAGTGTTGGATGTTGTCACGTCAAGATGAAGTGTGACGAAAAAATGATCAGATGTGTGCAGTGGTGTAACCTGAGTGTGATACGTGGAACAGTAGCGTGTGTAGACAAGATAGATTGTGTTACGGGACTTGCTCAGATTTTACTGAAATGATTTGTGATCATACAGATGTCAATGTAATGATCACGAATGACTATTTTGATGTAACTGGAATTATGAAGAGTGATTGTCCAGATGTAACTGGAATAACTCTTCAGTTCTGCCTGGAATGATGTGTAACGATTGACCAGATCTTACTGGAATGATGAGTAATGATGGTCCAGATGTCACTGTAGTGATCAGTTATGACCGTTATGATGTCAGTAGAATGATGAGAAATGATAATTCAGATCTGATTTGTTTAATGAGCAACGACTGTTTAGTTCTGCCTGGATGGTGTAGTGATTGATCAGGTTCCACTGAGACATTTTGTTTTTATCTGCAGAGCAATTTTGGGTTTTCTCAACAAACAGCAGGCTCAGGATATGTTGATGTCCAAACCCAATGGAACATTTCTCTTGAGGTTCAGTGACTCAGAGATTGGTGGCATCACCATTGCATGGGTTGCAGAGAACCCCAATAAACCAGGTACAAATTGCAAGCAGAAACGACTATTAAAGCTACAGTATTGTGATAAAAGATTCACTAAGTATTATTTTTCTTGTGATTTTGTGTGTTTTTGAAGGAGAACGCATGGTGTGGAACCTCATGCCCTTCACTACTAAAGATTTCTCCATCCGCTCTCTGGCTGATCGGATCAGTGATCTAAATCATCTACTTTTTCTCTACCCCAACAAGCCTAAAGAAGAAGTCTTCTCACGTTACTGCACACCACCTAACTGTACTGCATACTTTGACATTCTTATGTTGTTTAGCACAGATGTGAATGTGATGTGAATCTGTAATATGTACTGAACTGTGAATTTTAAGTACCCTCACACCCCATTACCAAGGCGTTTTACAGATCATTTTGGGTTCATGTGGGTTCAAAATTGTATCAAAAGTATAAAAAGGCTGAGATTGTCTTTTCAGTTTTTTTTATTTATTTCTCTTAACAAAAGTAAACTTTTGCTTTGTCCAGCAAAGGCTGTTGGTGATGGATATGTCAAACCAGAGATAAAGCAGGTGGTAAAGGTTGAGTGAGTATTTTTTTTTCTCCCTATCTACTTTTTGAAGAGATGTTTTAGTTTTTTTGTCTATGTGTATATGTGAGTAATTGGTCTCAGAATTTATTAATCTATGTTAATACCTTTCAGTTTCCTCCAACTGTTGTCTTTTAGCTTAGCTTCTGGCAGTAACTTAGTGCTTTATTTTCTCTTCTTAGATTTTCATCGCCCATTCCTGAACCGTCTGCAGGGAATTCTTCTTTTATAGAGCAAGCGGCATCACCGACAATCAGTCAGCAACATAACTTCCCAATTTATCCATCAATGTAAGCATTATTTCTTTTTAGCGAATTGGTGTATGGTGTTGATTAAGAAACGTGTGTGTGTGTGTGTGTGTGTGTGTGTGTGTGTGTGTGTGTGTGTGTGTGTGTGTGTGTGTGTGTGTGTGTGTGTGTGTGTGTGTGTGTGTGTGTGTGTGTGTGTGTGTGTGTGTGTGTGTGTGTGTGTGTGTGTGTGTGTGTGTGTGTGTGTGTGTGTGTGTGTGTGTGTGTGTGTGTGTGTGTGTTCATTTGTGTGTCTTAAGGAATGACTCTATGTTGGAGACTGAGGGGGAGTTTGATCTGGATGAGACTATGGACATGGCCCGACAGGTTGAGGAGTTCCTGCGTCAACCTATGGAAACCCAATGGAGTGGACAACAGTCGTGACCTTTTGATCAGTATACTCAAGTAACCTATGATCTCTCATCTCAGCCACACAATGAACTGAATGGTTCCATTTTTATACTAAGAAATGTGAAATGATTGTAAAAGATGTGTGTTAATGCTGTTCATCACATATTGAAAGTTAAGACTGTTCTGCATTTAACCCATCCAAGTGCACACAGTAGTGAATACACACACACAGTGAATACAAACATGGAGCAGTGGTCAGTCATGCTGCCGGGTCTGGTGAGCAGTTAAGGGGGGGGGACGTAGTCTTGCTCAATGGTATTGAAGGTGGAGGAAAGTGGTGGTTATTCAATCCCTCCACTTAAAATTCCTGCTTATGCAGAGTATCGAATCAGCAACTTTATGATCAATAGTCTAACACTTGAACCACCAGACCATACTGCCCCACAACAAAATTAAACCAGACAGATTCATCTGTAGTTCCTTTTATTAAAACATTGAGTTTTCAGCTCCTGAGACAAAAGTTAAGACCAGCCACGTGTTATTAGCTCCTCAAACTGGCTTCCATTGGTTAAGCTAGATATCAGAATTAAACTCATAAGTTCTGACACTCTGCAGGCAACAGTTCACTTAAAGGGATAGTGCACCCAAAAATGGCAATTCTGGGGTAAGATTGGGATAAACTTATACATTCATAAATTATCTTGATATACATTTACATTGAGTCATTTTACAGAAACTTTTATTCAAAGCAATGTACACTTGAGGAAATCAAGCAATCAAACAATTTATTTTATTCTAAATGAATATTATTACTTGTAACTTTAGTGTTACACAGAATGTGAGATGGTACATTAATAACATTTTGTTTTGTTTTGTTTGATTTTGTCAGTCTTAATTTAGATGATCATGTTTGTTTGTACTGTAAATTGAAAAACAGCTGTTAATAAAGTTTGGGATAAAGTGGATGTGAGCGCAGTGATGTCATGTATAACATGATTCAGAGTGTCAGTTTATCTCGTTGTATTTTGCAGTTGGACGTGAAGTTTAACAAATCTGCTGTCATTCAAATGGAGCACTTAACACTTCAGTTGTTACGTGTGATGTAATTATATAACACACTATAGTGTAATGACCTCACTGCTGTCTCCATCCTGCATATAGCTTTGACAAAGCCTATTTTTCTAGACTGAAACTGAGAAAGACTATGATTTTATTGTGAAATGATTGTGTGTTGTTTATTGCAGCCCTATCACAAACATATATTACATATGGTTTTATGTGAGTAAGTTCACAGCACCCAAAAGGTTAAATCAACATTCATGGTAGTAATGCCTTCAAACTATGTTTTTGTAATTTTCGTCATTCTCAAAACCAGAATGTGAAACAATGGTGTAAAGTGTAACACCATCGTTTCTCTGGCTTTGTTTGTGTTGTTTACAGACGGATGATTTTCTTAAGTGTATTTACACAGTCAGGTGGAAGAGGGCATCGACAGTGTTTCCCCTGTGTGAAAGTCTTCAGGAAACTTTTGGTTTGATTTTTCTTTCTCCTTTGGTTGTGGTCATTTTCGTCCTGCTGTGGCCTTTGACAGCTTATTTTTGTACAGTAGTCATACCAAAGTCTACTTAATGTCTATAGATTTTCCGATTTCTTCTCTATAAAATAGAGACTTCTTTAAAAATGTTGATTTGACTGTAAACACATGGAGGTTAATTAAATATAAAAGAGATGTTATATTATATAAAAGAGATTTTATGACAGTTTTTGTAGGAATTTTTATTATTTTAGCAAATTTGAATGCTTCACAAACTCCCTAAAAGAAATGACTGTTACCGTCTGCATTTCATGCTTCTGTGTAATGAAGTTAATTTAGTTGAAGAGGAAATAAACAGCCACATTATTTTCAAAATATTTTAATGGTCCAGTCCGATAAAAAATTGTCATTCCCTTAAAAAATATCTCTGTCACGATATTTACTGTATATTGCAATTTATGGAAAATAGTCACTATTAAAAGAAAGCTGTCTAAAGATATAATCTTCGAAATACAGATATTAACATGATACACCAGTCAACATTTAAACTGGATTAAAACTTTTCATCAACGTTATACATGTTTTTATCTTAGGAGAAATTTTATGTAATTTTATACACTTAAGATGTTTACTAGTGTATATTTAACATTTCTTTTTAATTGTATAACATGGTTTATATTTGAACTGTATTGTCTGTTCCTTTACTAACAATTGTTTTCTAAAATCTTAAATGTATTTGACTTGTGTCATGTTAAAGATAATGTCATGTTCTATGTGATTCTCATTTTGTGTAATTGGATTCTTTGGGAGGTCTATTCTTGTCAATTTTACAGTTTGAACATAAGTTAAGGAAATTGTTGTGAAATGTATTGATATACAAAATAAAGCTTTACAAATATTTTAACATATGAAAGGTGTTACGATTTGTATCATGTCTTCCTTGTCTGTGTGATCTTTTGGGTCTCTTTAGTTCTTTTGTTTCATTGGTCCTGTCCTGATTGTATCCCAGGTGAATCTTGTTTCCTTGTTAACTCATGTGTATGTAAACTCTTGTGTTTCTTTATTTGATTCTCATTTGTAAAATGTGTTAATACCTGCTAGTTCTATGGGGTACACCTGGCCATGTTAATCTCCTCTTTGTTTTTTATCTGTTTACTTTATTAAAAGTTTTACCTTTGCTGCATTTGGATCTGCTTCTCTGCCTGCTCTTAGCTTCCTCTTTTCATTAGGAAAGAAAAGTAATTTTTCTATTACTGTTTACATATACATTTAGGAATTTTAGGAATTTAGCAGATGCTTTCACCCGAAAGGATTTTCACAGAATCAAGGTGACAAAAAAGTGGTAAATACTAAGAGTTATCAAATTACACCCAGGGCAAGAAATATTTCATAAAATTTGTATTTTCAAGTGTATAGAGTGAGGAACGAAGTTTTAGCCAGTAAGGTCTTTTTGAAATGTTACTTAAATAAATAACAAATACAAAATAAAACAGCTAGAACTATCTTTCAAAAACAGATTACATCATTGTAATATAACTTTTTAAATGTAATGTAATCGTGTTTCTATA
>CM065670.1:13120127-13135127 GCA_033220385.1 Triplophysa yarkandensis | reverse complement strand
TAGGGTTAGGGTTAGGGTTAGGGTTAGGGTTAGGGTTAGGGTTAGGGTTAGGGTTAGGGTTAGGGTTAGGGTTAGGGTTAGGGTTAGGGTTAGGGTTAGGGTTAGGGTTAGGGTTAGGGTTAGGGTTAGGGTTAGGGTTAGGGTTAGGGTTAGGGTTAGGGTTAGGGTTAGGGTTAGGGTTAGGGTTAGGGTTAGGGTTAGGGTTAGGGTTAGGGTTAGGGTTAGGGTTAGGGTTAGGGTTAGGGTTAGGGTTAGGGTTAGGGTTAGGGTTAGGGTTAGGGTTAGGGTTAGGGTTAGGGTTAGGGTTAGGGTTAGGGTTAGGGTTAGGGTTAGGGTTAGGGTTAGGGTTAGGGTTAGGGTTAGGGTTAGGGTTAGGGTTAGGGTTAGGGTTAGGGTTAGGGTTAGGGTTAGGGTTAGGGTTAGGGTTAGGGTTAGGGTTAGGGTTAGGGTTAGGGTTAGGGTTAGGGTTAGGGTTAGGGTTAGGGTTAGGGTTAGGGTTAGGGTTAGGGTTAGGGTTAGGGTTAGGGTTAGGGTTAGGGTTAGGGTTAGGGTTAGGGTTAGGGTTAGGGTTAGGGTTAGGGTTAGGGTTAGGGTTAGGGTTAGGGTTAGGGTTAGGGTTAGGGTTAGGGTTAGGGTTAGGGTTAGGGTTAGGGTTAGGGTTAGGGTTAGGGTTAGGGTTAGGGTTAGGGTTAGGGTTAGGGTTAGGGTTAGGGTTAGGGTTAGGGTTAGGGTTAGGGTTAGGGTTAGGGTTAGGGTTAGGGTTAGGGTTAGGGTTAGGGTTAGGGTTAGGGTTAGGGTTAGGGTTAGGGTTAGGGTTAGGGTTAGGGTTAGGGTTAGGGTTAGGGTTAGGGTTAGGGTTAGGGTTAGGGTTAGGGTTAGGGTTAGGGTTAGGGTTAGGGTTAGGGTTAGGGTTAGGGTTAGGGTTAGGGTTAGGGTTAGGGTTAGGGTTAGGGTTAGGGTTAGGGTTAGGGTTAGGGTTAGGGTTAGGGTTAGGGTTAGGGTTAGGGTTAGGGTTAGGGTTAGGGTTAGGGTTAGGGTTAGGGTTAGGGTTAGGGTTAGGGTTAGGGTTAGGGTTAGGGTTAGGGTTAGGGTTAGGGTTAGGGTTAGGGTTAGGGTTAGGGTTAGGGTTAGGGTTAGGGTTAGGGTTAGGGTTAGGGTTAGGGTTAGGGTTAGGGTTAGGGTTAGGGTTAGGGTTAGGGTTAGGGTTAGGGTTAGGGTTAGGGTTAGGGTTAGGGTTAGGGTTAGGGTTAGGGTTAGGGTTAGGGTTAGGGTTAGGGTTAGGGTTAGGGTTAGGGTTAGGGTTAGGGTTAGGGTTAGGGTTAGGGTTAGGGTTAGGGTTAGGGTTAGGGTTAGGGTTAGGGTTAGGGTTAGGGTTAGGGTTAGGGTTAGGGTTAGGGTTAGGGTTAGGGTTAGGGTTAGGGTTAGGGTTAGGGTTAGGGTTAGGGTTAGGGTTAGGGTTAGGGTTAGGGTTAGGGTTAGGGTTAGGGTTAGGGTTAGGGTTAGGGTTAGGGTTAGGGTTAGGGTTAGGGTTAGGGTTAGGGTTAGGGTTAGGGTTAGGGTTAGGGTTAGGGTTAGGGTTAGGGTTAGGGTTAGGGTTAGGGTTAGGGTTAGGGTTAGGGTTAGGGTTAGGGTTAGGGTTAGGGTTAGGGTTAGGGTTAGGGTTAGGGTTAGGGTTAGGGTTAGGGTTAGGGTTAGGGTTAGGGTTAGGGTTAGGGTTAGGGTTAGGGTTAGGGTTAGGGTTAGGGTTAGGGTTAGGGTTAGGGTTAGGGTTAGGGTTAGGGTTAGGGTTAGGGTTAGGGTTAGGGTTAGGGTTAGGGTTAGGGTTAGGGTTAGGGTTAGGGTTAGGGTTAGGGTTAGGGTTAGGGTTAGGGTTAGGGTTAGGGTTAGGGTTAGGGTTAGGGTTAGGGTTAGGGTTAGGGTTAGGGTTAGGGTTAGGGTTAGGGTTAGGGTTAGGGTTAGGGTTAGGGTTAGGGTTAGGGTTAGGGTTAGGGTTAGGGTTAGGGTTAGGGTTAGGGTTAGGGTTAGGGTTAGGGTTAGGGTTAGGGTTAGGGTTAGGGTTAGGGTTAGGGTTAGGGTTAGGGTTAGGGTTAGGGTTAGGGTTAGGGTTAGGGTTAGGGTTAGGGTTAGGGTTAGGGTTAGGGTTAGGGTTAGGGTTAGGGTTAGGGTTAGGGTTAGGGTTAGGGTTAGGGTTAGGGTTAGGGTTAGGGTTAGGGTTAGGGTTAGGGTTAGGGTTAGGGTTAGGGTTAGGGTTAGGGTTAGGGTTAGGGTTAGGGTTAGGGTTAGGGTTAGGGTTAGGGTTAGGGTTAGGGTTAGGGTTAGGGTTAGGGTTAGGGTTAGGGTTAGGGTTAGGGTTAGGGTTAGGGTTAGGGTTAGGGTTAGGGTTAGGGTTAGGGTTAGGGTTAGGGTTAGGGTTAGGGTTAGGGTTAGGGTTAGGGTTAGGGTTAGGGTTAGGGTTAGGGTTAGGGTTAGGGTTAGGGTTAGGGTTAGGGTTAGGGTTAGGGTTAGGGTTAGGGTTAGGGTTAGGGTTAGGGTTAGGGTTAGGGTTAGGGTTAGGGTTAGGGTTAGGGTTAGGGTTAGGGTTAGGGTTAGGGTTAGGGTTAGGGTTAGGGTTAGGGTTAGGGTTAGGGTTAGGGTTAGGGTTAGGGTTAGGGTTAGGGTTAGGGTTAGGGTTAGGGTTAGGGTTAGGGTTAGGGTTAGGGTTAGGGTTAGGGTTAGGGTTAGGGTTAGGGTTAGGGTTAGGGTTAGGGTTAGGGTTAGGGTTAGGGTTAGGGTTAGGGTTAGGGTTAGGGTTAGGGTTAGGGTTAGGGTTAGGGTTAGGGTTAGGGTTAGGGTTAGGGTTAGGGTTAGGGTTAGGGTTAGGGTTAGGGTTAGGGTTAGGGTTAGGGTTAGGGTTAGGGTTAGGGTTAGGGTTAGGGTTAGGGTTAGGGTTAGGGTTAGGGTTAGGGTTAGGGTTAGGGTTAGGGTTAGGGTTAGGGTTAGGGTTAGGGTTAGGGTTAGGGTTAGGGTTAGGGTTAGGGTTAGGGTTAGGGTTAGGGTTAGGGTTAGGGTTAGGGTTAGGGTTAGGGTTAGGGTTAGGGTTAGGGTTAGGGTTAGGGTTAGGGTTAGGGTTAGGGTTAGGGTTAGGGTTAGGGTTAGGGTTAGGGTTAGGGTTAGGGTTAGGGTTAGGGTTAGGGTTAGGGTTAGGGTTAGGGTTAGGGTTAGGGTTAGGGTTAGGGTTAGGGTTAGGGTTAGGGTTAGGGTTAGGGTTAGGGTTAGGGTTAGGGTTAGGGTTAGGGTTAGGGTTAGGGTTAGGGTTAGGGTTAGGGTTAGGGTTAGGGTTAGGGTTAGGGTTAGGGTTAGGGTTAGGGTTAGGGTTAGGGTTAGGGTTAGGGTTAGGGTTAGGGTTAGGGTTAGGGTTAGGGTTAGGGTTAGGGTTAGGGTTAGGGTTAGGGTTAGGGTTAGGGTTAGGGTTAGGGTTAGGGTTAGGGTTAGGGTTAGGGTTAGGGTTAGGGTTAGGGTTAGGGTTAGGGTTAGGGTTAGGGTTAGGGTTAGGGTTAGGGTTAGGGTTAGGGTTAGGGTTAGGGTTAGGGTTAGGGTTAGGGTTAGGGTTAGGGTTAGGGTTAGGGTTAGGGTTAGGGTTAGGGTTAGGGTTAGGGTTAGGGTTAGGGTTAGGGTTAGGGTTAGGGTTAGGGTTAGGGTTAGGGTTAGGGTTAGGGTTAGGGTTAGGGTTAGGGTTAGGGTTAGGGTTAGGGTTAGGGTTAGGGTTAGGGTTAGGGTTAGGGTTAGGGTTAGGGTTAGGGTTAGGGTTAGGGTTAGGGTTAGGGTTAGGGTTAGGGTTAGGGTTAGGGTTAGGGTTAGGGTTAGGGTTAGGGTTAGGGTTAGGGTTAGGGTTAGGGTTAGGGTTAGGGTTAGGGTTAGGGTTAGGGTTAGGGTTAGGGTTAGGGTTAGGGTTAGGGTTAGGGTTAGGGTTAGGGTTAGGGTTAGGGTTAGGGTTAGGGTTAGGGTTAGGGTTAGGGTTAGGGTTAGGGTTAGGGTTAGGGTTAGGGTTAGGGTTAGGGTTAGGGTTAGGGTTAGGGTTAGGGTTAGGGTTAGGGTTAGGGTTAGGGTTAGGGTTAGGGTTAGGGTTAGGGTTAGGGTTAGGGTTAGGGTTAGGGTTAGGGTTAGGGTTAGGGTTAGGGTTAGGGTTAGGGTTAGGGTTAGGGTTAGGGTTAGGGTTAGGGTTAGGGTTAGGGTTAGGGTTAGGGTTAGGGTTAGGGTTAGGGTTAGGGTTAGGGTTAGGGTTAGGGTTAGGGTTAGGGTTAGGGTTAGGGTTAGGGTTAGGGTTAGGGTTAGGGTTAGGGTTAGGGTTAGGGTTAGGGTTAGGGTTAGGGTTAGGGTTAGGGTTAGGGTTAGGGTTAGGGTTAGGGTTAGGGTTAGGGTTAGGGTTAGGGTTAGGGTTAGGGTTAGGGTTAGGGTTAGGGTTAGGGTTAGGGTTAGGGTTAGGGTTAGGGTTAGGGTTAGGGTTAGGGTTAGGGTTAGGGTTAGGGTTAGGGTTAGGGTTAGGGTTAGGGTTAGGGTTAGGGTTAGGGTTAGGGTTAGGGTTAGGGTTAGGGTTAGGGTTAGGGTTAGGGTTAGGGTTAGGGTTAGGGTTAGGGTTAGGGTTAGGGTTAGGGTTAGGGTTAGGGTTAGGGTTAGGGTTAGGGTTAGGGTTAGGGTTAGGGTTAGGGTTAGGGTTAGGGTTAGGGTTAGGGTTAGGGTTAGGGTTAGGGTTAGGGTTAGGGTTAGGGTTAGGGTTAGGGTTAGGGTTAGGGTTAGGGTTAGGGTTAGGGTTAGGGTTAGGGTTAGGGTTAGGGTTAGGGTTAGGGTTAGGGTTAGGGTTAGGGTTAGGGTTAGGGTTAGGGTTAGGGTTAGGGTTAGGGTTAGGGTTAGGGTTAGGGTTAGGGTTAGGGTTAGGGTTAGGGTTAGGGTTAGGGTTAGGGTTAGGGTTAGGGTTAGGGTTAGGGTTAGGGTTAGGGTTAGGGTTAGGGTTAGGGTTAGGGTTAGGGTTAGGGTTAGGGTTAGGGTTAGGGTTAGGGTTAGGGTTAGGGTTAGGGTTAGGGTTAGGGTTAGGGTTAGGGTTAGGGTTAGGGTTAGGGTTAGGGTTAGGGTTAGGGTTAGGGTTAGGGTTAGGGTTAGGGTTAGGGTTAGGGTTAGGGTTAGGGTTAGGGTTAGGGTTAGGGTTAGGGTTAGGGTTAGGGTTAGGGTTAGGGTTAGGGTTAGGGTTAGGGTTAGGGTTAGGGTTAGGGTTAGGGTTAGGGTTAGGGTTAGGGTTAGGGTTAGGGTTAGGGTTAGGGTTAGGGTTAGGGTTAGGGTTAGGGTTAGGGTTAGGGTTAGGGTTAGGGTTAGGGTTAGGGTTAGGGTTAGGGTTAGGGTTAGGGTTAGGGTTAGGGTTAGGGTTAGGGTTAGGGTTAGGGTTAGGGTTAGGGTTAGGGTTAGGGTTAGGGTTAGGGTTAGGGTTAGGGTTAGGGTTAGGGTTAGGGTTAGGGTTAGGGTTAGGGTTAGGGTTAGGGTTAGGGTTAGGGTTAGGGTTAGGGTTAGGGTTAGGGTTAGGGTTAGGGTTAGGGTTAGGGTTAGGGTTAGGGTTAGGGTTAGGGTTAGGGTTAGGGTTAGGGTTAGGGTTAGGGTTAGGGTTAGGGTTAGGGTTAGGGTTAGGGTTAGGGTTAGGGTTAGGGTTAGGGTTAGGGTTAGGGTTAGGGTTAGGGTTAGGGTTAGGGTTAGGGTTAGGGTTAGGGTTAGGGTTAGGGTTAGGGTTAGGGTTAGGGTTAGGGTTAGGGTTAGGGTTAGGGTTAGGGTTAGGGTTAGGGTTAGGGTTAGGGTTAGGGTTAGGGTTAGGGTTAGGGTTAGGGTTAGGGTTAGGGTTAGGGTTAGGGTTAGGGTTAGGGTTAGGGTTAGGGTTAGGGTTAGGGTTAGGGTTAGGGTTAGGGTTAGGGTTAGGGTTAGGGTTAGGGTTAGGGTTAGGGTTAGGGTTAGGGTTAGGGTTAGGGTTAGGGTTAGGGTTAGGGTTAGGGTTAGGGTTAGGGTTAGGGTTAGGGTTAGGGTTAGGGTTAGGGTTAGGGTTAGGGTTAGGGTTAGGGTTAGGGTTAGGGTTAGGGTTAGGGTTAGGGTTAGGGTTAGGGTTAGGGTTAGGGTTAGGGTTAGGGTTAGGGTTAGGGTTAGGGTTAGGGTTAGGGTTAGGGTTAGGGTTAGGGTTAGGGTTAGGGTTAGGGTTAGGGTTAGGGTTAGGGTTAGGGTTAGGGTTAGGGTTAGGGTTAGGGTTAGGGTTAGGGTTAGGGTTAGGGTTAGGGTTAGGGTTAGGGTTAGGGTTAGGGTTAGGGTTAGGGTTAGGGTTAGGGTTAGGGTTAGGGTTAGGGTTAGGGTTAGGGTTAGGGTTAGGGTTAGGGTTAGGGTTAGGGTTAGGGTTAGGGTTAGGGTTAGGGTTAGGGTTAGGGTTAGGGTTAGGGTTAGGGTTAGGGTTAGGGTTAGGGTTAGGGTTAGGGTTAGGGTTAGGGTTAGGGTTAGGGTTAGGGTTAGGGTTAGGGTTAGGGTTAGGGTTAGGGTTAGGGTTAGGGTTAGGGTTAGGGTTAGGGTTAGGGTTAGGGTTAGGGTTAGGGTTAGGGTTAGGGTTAGGGTTAGGGTTAGGGTTAGGGTTAGGGTTAGGGTTAGGGTTAGGGTTAGGGTTAGGGTTAGGGTTAGGGTTAGGGTTAGGGTTAGGGTTAGGGTTAGGGTTAGGGTTAGGGTTAGGGTTAGGGTTAGGGTTAGGGTTAGGGTTAGGGTTAGGGTTAGGGTTAGGGTTAGGGTTAGGGTTAGGGTTAGGGTTAGGGTTAGGGTTAGGGTTAGGGTTAGGGTTAGGGTTAGGGTTAGGGTTAGGGTTAGGGTTAGGGTTAGGGTTAGGGTTAGGGTTAGGGTTAGGGTTAGGGTTAGGGTTAGGGTTAGGGTTAGGGTTAGGGTTAGGGTTAGGGTTAGGGTTAGGGTTAGGGTTAGGGTTAGGGTTAGGGTTAGGGTTAGGGTTAGGGTTAGGGTTAGGGTTAGGGTTAGGGTTAGGGTTAGGGTTAGGGTTAGGGTTAGGGTTAGGGTTAGGGTTAGGGTTAGGGTTAGGGTTAGGGTTAGGGTTAGGGTTAGGGTTAGGGTTAGGGTTAGGGTTAGGGTTAGGGTTAGGGTTAGGGTTAGGGTTAGGGTTAGGGTTAGGGTTAGGGTTAGGGTTAGGGTTAGGGTTAGGGTTAGGGTTAGGGTTAGGGTTAGGGTTAGGGTTAGGGTTAGGGTTAGGGTTAGGGTTAGGGTTAGGGTTAGGGTTAGGGTTAGGGTTAGGGTTAGGGTTAGGGTTAGGGTTAGGGTTAGGGTTAGGGTTAGGGTTAGGGTTAGGGTTAGGGTTAGGGTTAGGGTTAGGGTTAGGGTTAGGGTTAGGGTTAGGGTTAGGGTTAGGGTTAGGGTTAGGGTTAGGGTTAGGGTTAGGGTTAGGGTTAGGGTTAGGGTTAGGGTTAGGGTTAGGGTTAGGGTTAGGGTTAGGGTTAGGGTTAGGGTTAGGGTTAGGGTTAGGGTTAGGGTTAGGGTTAGGGTTAGGGTTAGGGTTAGGGTTAGGGTTAGGGTTAGGGTTAGGGTTAGGGTTAGGGTTAGGGTTAGGGTTAGGGTTAGGGTTAGGGTTAGGGTTAGGGTTAGGGTTAGGGTTAGGGTTAGGGTTAGGGTTAGGGTTAGGGTTAGGGTTAGGGTTAGGGTTAGGGTTAGGGTTAGGGTTAGGGTTAGGGTTAGGGTTAGGGTTAGGGTTAGGGTTAGGGTTAGGGTTAGGGTTAGGGTTAGGGTTAGGGTTAGGGTTAGGGTTAGGGTTAGGGTTAGGGTTAGGGTTAGGGTTAGGGTTAGGGTTAGGGTTAGGGTTAGGGTTAGGGTTAGGGTTAGGGTTAGGGTTAGGGTTAGGGTTAGGGTTAGGGTTAGGGTTAGGGTTAGGGTTAGGGTTAGGGTTAGGGTTAGGGTTAGGGTTAGGGTTAGGGTTAGGGTTAGGGTTAGGGTTAGGGTTAGGGTTAGGGTTAGGGTTAGGGTTAGGGTTAGGGTTAGGGTTAGGGTTAGGGTTAGGGTTAGGGTTAGGGTTAGGGTTAGGGTTAGGGTTAGGGTTAGGGTTAGGGTTAGGGTTAGGGTTAGGGTTAGGGTTAGGGTTAGGGTTAGGGTTAGGGTTAGGGTTAGGGTTAGGGTTAGGGTTAGGGTTAGGGTTAGGGTTAGGGTTAGGGTTAGGGTTAGGGTTAGGGTTAGGGTTAGGGTTAGGGTTAGGGTTAGGGTTAGGGTTAGGGTTAGGGTTAGGGTTAGGGTTAGGGTTAGGGTTAGGGTTAGGGTTAGGGTTAGGGTTAGGGTTAGGGTTAGGGTTAGGGTTAGGGTTAGGGTTAGGGTTAGGGTTAGGGTTAGGGTTAGGGTTAGGGTTAGGGTTAGGGTTAGGGTTAGGGTTAGGGTTAGGGTTAGGGTTAGGGTTAGGGTTAGGGTTAGGGTTAGGGTTAGGGTTAGGGTTAGGGTTAGGGTTAGGGTTAGGGTTAGGGTTAGGGTTAGGGTTAGGGTTAGGGTTAGGGTTAGGGTTAGGGTTAGGGTTAGGGTTAGGGTTAGGGTTAGGGTTAGGGTTAGGGTTAGGGTTAGGGTTAGGGTTAGGGTTAGGGTTAGGGTTAGGGTTAGGGTTAGGGTTAGGGTTAGGGTTAGGGTTAGGGTTAGGGTTAGGGTTAGGGTTAGGGTTAGGGTTAGGGTTAGGGTTAGGGTTAGGGTTAGGGTTAGGGTTAGGGTTAGGGTTAGGGTTAGGGTTAGGGTTAGGGTTAGGGTTAGGGTTAGGGTTAGGGTTAGGGTTAGGGTTAGGGTTAGGGTTAGGGTTAGGGTTAGGGTTAGGGTTAGGGTTAGGGTTAGGGTTAGGGTTAGGGTTAGGGTTAGGGTTAGGGTTAGGGTTAGGGTTAGGGTTAGGGTTAGGGTTAGGGTTAGGGTTAGGGTTAGGGTTAGGGTTAGGGTTAGGGTTAGGGTTAGGGTTAGGGTTAGGGTTAGGGTTAGGGTTAGGGTTAGGGTTAGGGTTAGGGTTAGGGTTAGGGTTAGGGTTAGGGTTAGGGTTAGGGTTAGGGTTAGGGTTAGGGTTAGGGTTAGGGTTAGGGTTAGGGTTAGGGTTAGGGTTAGGGTTAGGGTTAGGGTTAGGGTTAGGGTTAGGGTTAGGGTTAGGGTTAGGGTTAGGGTTAGGGTTAGGGTTAGGGTTAGGGTTAGGGTTAGGGTTAGGGTTAGGGTTAGGGTTAGGGTTAGGGTTAGGGTTAGGGTTAGGGTTAGGGTTAGGGTTAGGGTTAGGGTTAGGGTTAGGGTTAGGGTTAGGGTTAGGGTTAGGGTTAGGGTTAGGGTTAGGGTTAGGGTTAGGGTTAGGGTTAGGGTTAGGGTTAGGGTTAGGGTTAGGGTTAGGGTTAGGGTTAGGGTTAGGGTTAGGGTTAGGGTTAGGGTTAGGGTTAGGGTTAGGGTTAGGGTTAGGGTTAGGGTTAGGGTTAGGGTTAGGGTTAGGGTTAGGGTTAGGGTTAGGGTTAGGGTTAGGGTTAGGGTTAGGGTTAGGGTTAGGGTTAGGGTTAGGGTTAGGGTTAGGGTTAGGGTTAGGGTTAGGGTTAGGGTTAGGGTTAGGGTTAGGGTTAGGGTTAGGGTTAGGGTTAGGGTTAGGGTTAGGGTTAGGGTTAGGGTTAGGGTTAGGGTTCGGGTTAGGGTTAGGGTTAGGGTTAGGGTTAGGGTTAGGGTTAGGGTTAGGGTTAGGGTTAGGGTTAGGGTTAGGGTTAGGGTTAGGGTTAGGGTTAGGGTTAGGGTTAGGGTTAGGGTTAGGGTTAGGGTTAGGGTTAGGGTTAGGGTTAGGGTTAGGGTTAGGGTTAGGGTTAGGGTTAGGGTTAGGGTTAGGGTTAGGGTTAGGGTTAGGGTTAGGGTTAGGGTTAGGGTTAGGGTTAGGGTTAGGGTTAGGGTTAGGGTTAGGGTTAGGGTTAGGGTTAGGGTTAGGGTTAGGGTTAGGGTTAGGGTTAGGGTTAGGGTTAGGGTTAGGGTTAGGGTTAGGGTTAGGGTTAGGGTTAGGGTTAGGGTTAGGGTTAGGGTTAGGGTTAGGGTTAGGGTTAGGGTTAGGGTTAGGGTTAGGGTTAGGGTTAGGGTTAGGGTTAGGGTTAGGGTTAGGGTTAGGGTTAGGGTTAGGGTTAGGGTTAGGGTTAGGGTTAGGGTTAGGGTTAGGGTTAGGGTTAGGGTTAGGGTTAGGGTTAGGGTTAGGGTTAGGGTTAGGGTTAGGGTTAGGGTTAGGGTTAGGGTTAGGGTTAGGGTTAGGGTTAGGGTTAGGGTTAGGGTTAGGGTTAGGGTTAGGGTTAGGGTTAGGGTTAGGGTTAGGGTTAGGGTTAGGGTTAGGGTTAGGGTTAGGGTTAGGGTTAGGGTTAGGGTTAGGGTTAGGGTTAGGGTTAGGGTTAGGGTTAGGGTTAGGGTTAGGGTTAGGGTTAGGGTTAGGGTTAGGGTTAGGGTTAGGGTTAGGGTTAGGGTTAGGGTTAGGGTTAGGGTTAGGGTTAGGGTTAGGGTTAGGGTTAGGGTTAGGGTTAGGGTTAGGGTTAGGGTTAGGGTTAGGGTTAGGGTTAGGGTTAGGGTTAGGGTTAGGGTTAGGGTTAGGGTTAGGGTTAGGGTTAGGGTTAGGGTTAGGGTTAGGGTTAGGGTTAGGGTTAGGGTTAGGGTTAGGGTTAGGGTTAGGGTTAGGGTTAGGGTTAGGGTTAGGGTTAGGGTTAGGGTTAGGGTTAGGGTTAGGGTTAGGGTTAGGGTTAGGGTTAGGGTTAGGGTTAGGGTTAGGGTTAGGGTTAGGGTTAGGGTTAGGGTTAGGGTTAGGGTTAGGGTTAGGGTTAGGGTTAGGGTTAGGGTTAGGGTTAGGGTTAGGGTTAGGGTTAGGGTTAGGGTTAGGGTTAGGGTTAGGGTTAGGGTTAGGGTTAGGGTTAGGGTTAGGGTTAGGGTTAGGGTTAGGGTTAGGGTTAGGGTTAGGGTTAGGGTTAGGGTTAGGGTTAGGGTTAGGGTTAGGGTTAGGGTTAGGGTTAGGGTTAGGGTTAGGGTTAGGGTTAGGGTTAGGGTTAGGGTTAGGGTTAGGGTTAGGGTTAGGGTTAGGGTTAGGGTTAGGGTTAGGGTTAGGGTTAGGGTTAGGGTTAGGGTTAGGGTTAGGGTTAGGGTTAGGGTTAGGGTTAGGGTTAGGGTTAGGGTTAGGGTTAGGGTTAGGGTTAGGGTTAGGGTTAGGGTTAGGGTTAGGGTTAGGGTTAGGGTTAGGGTTAGGGTTAGGGTTAGGGTTAGGGTTAGGGTTAGGGTTAGGGTTAGGGTTAGGGTTAGGGTTAGGGTTAGGGTTAGGGTTAGGGTTAGGGTTAGGGTTAGGGTTAGGGTTAGGGTTAGGGTTAGGGTTAGGGTTAGGGTTAGGGTTAGGGTTAGGGTTAGGGTTAGGGTTAGGGTTAGGGTTAGGGTTAGGGTTAGGGTTAGGGTTAGGGTTAGGGTTAGGGTTAGGGTTAGGGTTAGGGTTAGGGTTAGGGTTAGGGTTAGGGTTAGGGTTAGGGTTAGGGTTAGGGTTAGGGTTAGGGTTAGGGTTAGGGTTAGGGTTAGGGTTAGGGTTAGGGTTAGGGTTAGGGTTAGGGTTAGGGTTAGGGTTAGGGTTAGGGTTAGGGTTAGGGTTAGGGTTAGGGTTAGGGTTAGGGTTAGGGTTAGGGTTAGGGTTAGGGTTAGGGTTAGGGTTAGGGTTAGGGTTAGGGTTAGGGTTAGGGTTAGGGTTAGGGTTAGGGTTAGGGTTAGGGTTAGGGTTAGGGTTAGGGTTAGGGTTAGGGTTAGGGTTAGGGTTAGGGTTAGGGTTAGGGTTAGGGTTAGGGTTAGGGTTAGGGTTAGGGTTAGGGTTAGGGTTAGGGTTAGGGTTAGGGTTAGGGTTAGGGTTAGGGTTAGGGTTAGGGTTAGGGTTAGGGTTAGGGTTAGGGTTAGGGTTAGGGTTAGGGTTAGGGTTAGGGTTAGGGTTAGGGTTAGGGTTAGGGTTAGGGTTAGGGTTAGGGTTAGGGTTAGGGTTAGGGTTAGGGTTAGGGTTAGGGTTAGGGTTAGGGTTAGGGTTAGGGTTAGGGTTAGGGTTAGGGTTAGGGTTAGGGTTAGGGTTAGGGTTAGGGTTAGGGTTAGGGTTAGGGTTAGGGTTAGGGTTAGGGTTAGGGTTAGGGTTAGGGTTAGGGTTAGGGTTAGGGTTAGGGTTAGGGTTAGGGTTAGGGTTAGGGTTAGGGTTAGGGTTAGGGTTAGGGTTAGGGTTAGGGTTAGGGTTAGGGTTAGGGTTAGGGTTAGGGTTAGGGTTAGGGTTAGGGTTAGGGTTAGGGTTAGGGTTAGGGTTAGGGTTAGGGTTAGGGTTAGGGTTAGGGTTAGGGTTAGGGTTAGGGTTAGGGTTAGGGTTAGGGTTAGGGTTAGGGTTAGGGTTAGGGTTAGGGTTAGGGTTAGGGTTAGGGTTAGGGTTAGGGTTAGGGTTAGGGTTAGGGTTAGGGTTAGGGTTAGGGTTAGGGTTAGGGTTAGGGTTAGGGTTAGGGTTAGGGTTAGGGTTAGGGTTAGGGTTAGGGTTAGGGTTAGGGTTAGGGTTAGGGTTAGGGTTAGGGTTAGGGTTAGGGTTAGGGTTAGGGTTAGGGTTAGGGTTAGGGTTAGGGTTAGGGTTAGGGTTAGGGTTAGGGTTAGGGTTAGGGTTAGGGTTAGGGTTAGGGTTAGGGTTAGGGTTAGGGTTAGGGTTAGGGTTAGGGTTAGGGTTAGGGTTAGGGTTAGGGTTAGGGTTAGGGTTAGGGTTAGGGTTAGGGTTAGGGTTAGGGTTAGGGTTAGGGTTAGGGTTAGGGTTAGGGTTAGGGTTAGGGTTAGGGTTAGGGTTAGGGTTAGGGTTAGGGTTAGGGTTAGGGTTAGGGTTAGGGTTAGGGTTAGGGTTAGGGTTAGGGTTAGGGTTAGGGTTAGGGTTAGGGTTAGGGTTAGGGTTAGGGTTAGGGTTAGGGTTAGGGTTAGGGTTAGGGTTAGGGTTAGGGTTAGGGTTAGGGTTAGGGTTAGGGTTAGGGTTAGGGTTAGGGTTAGGGTTAGGGTTAGGGTTAGGGTTAGGGTTAGGGTTAGGGTTAGGGTTAGGGTTAGGGTTAGGGTTAGGGTTAGGGTTAGGGTTAGGGTTAGGGTTAGGGTTAGGGTTAGGGTTAGGGTTAGGGTTAGGGTTAGGGTTAGGGTTAGGGTTAGGGTTAGGGTTAGGGTTAGGGTTAGGGTTAGGGTTAGGGTTAGGGTTAGGGTTAGGGTTAGGGTTAGGGTTAGGGTTAGGGTTAGGGTTAGGGTTAGGGTTAGGGTTAGGGTTAGGGTTAGGGTTAGGGTTAGGGTTAGGGTTAGGGTTAGGGTTAGGGTTAGGGTTAGGGTTAGGGTTAGGGTTAGGGTTAGGGTTAGGGTTAGGGTTAGGGTTAGGGTTAGGGTTAGGGTTAGGGTTAGGGTTAGGGTTAGGGTTAGGGTTAGGGTTAGGGTTAGGGTTAGGGTTAGGGTTAGGGTTAGGGTTAGGGTTAGGGTTAGGGTTAGGGTTAGGGTTAGGGTTAGGGTTAGGGTTAGGGTTAGGGTTAGGGTTAGGGTTAGGGTTAGGGTTAGGGTTAGGGTTAGGGTTAGGGTTAGGGTTAGGGTTAGGGTTAGGGTTAGGGTTAGGGTTAGGGTTAGGGTTAGGGTTAGGGTTAGGGTTAGGGTTAGGGTTAGGGTTAGGGTTAGGGTTAGGGTTAGGGTTAGGGTTAGGGTTAGGGTTAGGGTTAGGGTTAGGGTTAGGGTTAGGGTTAGGGTTAGGGTTAGGGTTAGGGTTAGGGTTAGGGTTAGGGTTAGGGTTAGGGTTAGGGTTAGGGTTAGGGTTAGGGTTAGGGTTAGGGTTAGGGTTAGGGTTAGGGTTAGGGTTAGGGTTAGGGTTAGGGTTAGGGTTAGGGTTAGGGTTAGGGTTAGGGTTAGGGTTAGGGTTAGGGTTAGGGTTAGGGTTAGGGTTAGGGTTAGGGTTAGGGTTAGGGTTAGGGTTAGGGTTAGGGTTAGGGTTAGGGTTAGGGTTAGGGTTAGGGTTAGGGTTAGGGTTAGGGTTAGGGTTAGGGTTAGGGTTAGGGTTAGGGTTAGGGTTAGGGTTAGGGTTAGGGTTAGGGTTAGGGTTAGGGTTAGGGTTAGGGTTAGGGTTAGGGTTAGGGTTAGGGTTAGGGTTAGGGTTAGGGTTAGGGTTAGGGTTAGGGTTAGGGTTAGGGTTAGGGTTAGGGTTAGGGTTAGGGTTAGGGTTAGGGTTAGGGTTAGGGTTAGGGTTAGGGTTAGGGTTAGGGTTAGGGTTAGGGTTAGGGTTAGGGTTAGGGTTAGGGTTAGGGTTAGGGTTAGGGTTAGGGTTAGGGTTAGGGTTAGGGTTAGGGTTAGGGTTAGGGTTAGGGTTAGGGTTAGGGTTAGGGTTAGGGTTAGGGTTAGGGTTAGGGTTAGGGTTAGGGTTAGGGTTAGGGTTAGGGTTAGGGTTAGGGTTAGGGTTAGGGTTAGGGTTAGGGTTAGGGTTAGGGTTAGGGTTAGGGTTAGGGTTAGGGTTAGGGTTAGGGTTAGGGTTAGGGTTAGGGTTAGGGTTAGGGTTAGGGTTAGGGTTAGGGTTAGGGTTAGGGTTAGGGTTAGGGTTAGGGTTAGGGTTAGGGTTAGGGTTAGGGTTAGGGTTAGGGTTAGGGTTAGGGTTAGGGTTAGGGTTAGGGTTAGGGTTAGGGTTAGGGTTAGGGTTAGGGTTAGGGTTAGGGTTAGGGTTAGGGTTAGGGTTAGGGTTAGGGTTAGGGTTAGGGTTAGGGTTAGGGTTAGGGTTAGGGTTAGGGTTAGGGTTAGGGTTAGGGTTAGGGTTAGGGTTAGGGTTAGGGTTAGGGTTAGGGTTAGGGTTAGGGTTAGGGTTAGGGTTAGGGTTAGGGTTAGGGTTAGGGTTAGGGTTAGGGTTAGGGTTAGGGTTAGGGTTAGGGTTAGGGTTAGGGTTAGGGTTAGGGTTAGGGTTAGGGTTAGGGTTAGGGTTAGGGTTAGGGTTAGGGTTAGGGTTAGGGTTAGGGTTAGGGTTAGGGTTAGGGTTAGGGT
>CM065670.1:12960042-13119627 GCA_033220385.1 Triplophysa yarkandensis | reverse complement strand
TCTCTCTTTCTGGTCTCTCTCTCTGGTCTCTCTCTCTCTCTCTCTCTCTCTCTCTCTCTCTCTCTCTCTCTCTCTCTCTCTCTCTCTCTCTCTGGCTCATGTCACTCCATGCACGTGAGATGCAGTGTGGCCTGTAAACTGGTTGAAATAAAAGCTTATATTTTTGATAGGTGTGCTATTAAAAGCAGGCTTTCTGGTCTTCGTTCATATTCATTAAATCCACAAATGCATATCCAGTATTGAAACAGTTAAACTACATGTTTTTGGTGTTCCTACATTTTTATTTTATTTCCAAAATGCATAACATACAGAAATATTAGGTGGAAAATATACAGGAATAAAAGAAGCCACCGGTTCTGTATTTTGTTTGGATTAACTGTAAATAGTAGTTATATGCTATTGGTACTTATAAATAGTGGAAATACTATTTGTACTTCAGCATTGTTGTCTAATAAAACACTACGCACGAAAATCATGATTTATAAAAGATATTGAAAGCATGGTAACTTTCCCCAAACCTTATGAATAAAATTCAGTTCAAAGTTTCACAGTTAACATAGTTATGTTCTATACAAACGTAATGTTTATTTATTGTTTTTTTGTAAAGTCCATATGGCATATAACTTAACAAATTAAGCAGGCAATAAGCAGGCATGACAATGTCATTAAAATATCAACCTTACCATGAGAAAATAAACTTTTACCTATTTATTTTACTAAACTAATAACACAAAAATAAAAATTTGGTTGATCAGTTACCCAAGTGAGGTCTCAAACGTTCTAGCTCATTTTTTTTATTTGAAGTGAATACTTTTTCATAGTCTGGAAAGTGCCATCCATGTCTTACACAGATGAATATTAAAATAACGGAAATATTTATGTTCATTTGTTGCGTATTATTATTTGATCAAGTCAAAGTCACCTTTATTTATGTAGCGCTTTAAAACAAATAAATTGTGTCCATGCAGCTGAACAACATTGATTAGTAGAACAGTGTGTCCGTAATGCAAGATGACAGTCAAAGGTATTGAGTAAGATGATGTCATCTCTGTTTAAATAGTGTCTGTACGTTCATTTTCAAATAAGTCAACGATATCACTATGAATGAAGTGACCCCAACTTATCAAGCCAGAGGTTATAGCGACAAGAGAGCAAAAATTCCTCTGTGACAGAATGGAGAACGAACCTTGGGAGAAACAAGGCTCAGGTGAGGGGCCAGTTCTCTCAAGATGGCGCCGAGCATGGCAGCCATGTTGCGAGCTCCGTGTAAACTTTGCAGTTTTTCGTTTGTTTTACTATTTTTTGTCCTGCGTGTTGGATATTGTTTGTTTAACTGTTTACGAGCTCATCAGCCATCGAGCTCATGAGCCTCTACCCTGCACCGCTCGGACATAACAAAAAAGCTCACAGGGAAAAGCAGAGGTGCTGGGGTTTGTTTCTTTATTAACAACTCATGGTGTGATGAGAGGAACCTACACTATTAAATCTTTCTGCCCCCCTGATCTGGAATTTCATATGCTTCTGTATCGACCAATCTGGCTACCGAGGGAGTTCACAGCGGTCATCATCACAGCTGTTTTCATTCCTCTTCAAGCCAACACAGAGCCGGCTCTCAAGGAACTGTATGGGAATAAAAGTGAGCAGGAAACCGTGCACCCAGAGGCAGCGTTTATTGTTATTGGGACTGTAACAAAGCAAACTTCAGGACAATAGTGCCAAAACACATTCAACACATCACCATTGACACTCGTGGTGATCCTGTACTGGACCACTGTTACTCTCCCTACTGTTACAACAGCGCCTCTTCATCCTGAGACGGCTGAGGAAGTTTGGAATGAGCCCCAGCATCCTCAGAACATTCTACACCTGCACCATAGAGAGCATCCTAATAAGCTGCATCACTGCCTGGTTTGGAAACAGCACTGCTGGCATTATATAGAATAAACCCTCTGATGAGGATTTAACTTTTTTCAAAAGTAACAAATGTGATGCTCCATGCCATCCTGGCTCTTCAGCCCCAACTCCTGTTTCACTGGCATCAATAGCCAAACAAAAAAGTGTGGAAAAATCTGGTGCAACAAGCACAGGCCATCAAAGGCCCTCTGAGAAACGGTGGTCCATTCAAAAGGCTCTTTGGTACTTATTTGGTCGGTCAGGGGTTTTACAAAATCCACGATAATAACCAGCTATTCCCAGAAACCCAAGCAATTCTCGACGATTGGCAGGTACTGGGAAGGCACAAATGGATTCAATCTTGGCTTCAATTGGTCGAACCTGTCCATTACCCACTACTTTACCTAAATAAGTAACAGTTGTTTTCCAGAACTCACATTTTGATTTAAAGGTGAAGAAGCCTCAGTCAAACGAACAAATAAATCTTTGATTTTAACTAGAGGATCTGCCCAAGATGAGCTATACAAAACCACGTCATCCAAGTTAGCCTCACAGCCAGATCATCCAGACAAGACCCTATTAACAAAGTTGCTGGAAAGTAGCGGGGGGGTTTCAGTCCCCAAACGACATGACCCGATACTGGAAAAACTCATAAGGTGTCACAAATTCTGACAGTTCCTTGGCCTTAGCGGTCAATGGAACCTGCCAGTATCCAGTTAAAAGGTCGAATTTGCTATCAAACTTTGCTGACCCCACTCAATCCACACAATCATCTATGCGGGGGAAACAATCAGACCCATGCTCCACACACTATGAAAGCAAAAATGACTTCAGAGTCTGATGGAACCTCTCCAGGGCCCCCTGGCTTTCAGGATGATATGTTCTGAAAATGTTATGAGTTTTAACTGTCTTAAAGCCTTGGCGAACTGACGACTCATTAAATTAGAACCCCGGTCCGTTTGAATCACTCTGGGGATGCCGAATGTCGACATAAAGTGTTAGACTTTTGAGTACAGCCTTGGTAGTGATAGACCCAACAGGATATACAACTGGAAATTGAGTTGACAAACACATAACTGTAAGTAAATATTGACAACCAGCCTTAGATCGAGGTAAAGGACATACGCAATCAACCAGTAAATACTCAAATGTCTGTCGCAACATCACTCTCAGTACACACCATGGAAAATAAAGATTTAAGAGATTTAAAAGATTTAATTAGCATCTGCGAATTGTTCTTGGATCAAAGTCTCCCGAGAAACATGGAAGAGAGGACAGAAGATTATTTGTTGCTTTTTCTAATGTGATATACTCTTCAGAAATCAAATCAAAGGATTCTAAGATGGAATTTTCTAAAGTTTCACCCAGAGAATCAACTTTCCGCCTCCACCATAAAACTGATGTGTTGAAACAAGTTCAATCTCGTTCTGAAGGTAATGAATCGAGACCATCTTCACAGAATCTATAAACTTAAACAGCGCAGGAAGGGAAAACATGGGGAAATTTTTGACCACATACATCAAGAACATTGTCAAGCACAGGTGAGGAGACCAATTTAGTAGATAGCACAGATTTTGATGTCCCCCAAACATTACACTGAGCAAGATTGTTCCCTAAAATGAAAGAAACGCCTGGAACAGGAAGGGAAGATCGTACTCCAATAATCACATCACCATTTACAAGATCAGATTTGAGATGTACCTTATGCAAGGGAACTTTTAGAAAGGTCATCTCAATACCTCTAATTAAAACATCCTTCCCTGTTGCAGTCAAATGTGACAGGGAAAGAACTCCCTCTAACAAAAACGATTGGGAGGCTCCCGTATCCGTCAAGATCTTCACAGGAACTCCTTCCTTCGGTCCTGCGAGAGACAAAATGCCTATAGGAATACATGTACATGCAGGCATAATCGGCACAAATCTCAACATCTTCAGGTTTTGACATCTCACCCTCAACCTTAAGAACTTGTTCAGGAACCTCAATATTAACAAAACTGCATAGCTCAAACCCAATTAAACCGACTGGCTGGGACTTCTCAAGTTCTGTACATTCAGTAATTTTGTGTCCAACTTTATGGCAATAAAGACAGACAACTCTATCTTTCTTGTCTGAAGAAGTGTTTTGGCACACAGGGTGGACACTTGAAGCAACACCCGATGTTATCACTCGAGGGGTCCACCGACTTCGAAAAGAAATTTTACTTTGATCATTCCACCTTCTTCCAGGAATAAAAAGTCTGCGAGTCAGAACAAATTCAGCAGCCAATACAGCCGCCGCAGCTAAAGTAAGGCCTTTTGTTCATTCAGGTAAGTAGAGACAGATTCGAGTAGACAGTACTCAAACTCCTCTACTAGAATTAACTCCCTTAATAAGAAAAATTTACATGCAAGTTCAATAAGAGAAACAAAGACTGGAAGACAAGCAAACTTAAAATGTTTTCATTTAGTTTATTTAATTGTTTTCCCCTCTGGAATTTTAAACCATGGTGAAAGAGTTCTACAGTCACATATAACAACTGATTGCTTGAATTCTAATCTAAATTCATCTTTTGTAGTAAACACATTCCATCTTTGCTCTCAGAATTAATGCATGACAAATTACATGAGATTGGCAGCCATGCCAAACAAAAATTGAACAGATAAAAGAATGACAGGTAAAATGAAGCCAGTTATAAATAAAACACAGAATAAAGTGTTATTAAACGACCCTTAGACTGGTAACAAATATAATTATGTAAATACACACACATGTATTCTTTCCCTGTCAGATATATATATATATATATTTCAATAATTGTATATTTCTGGAACCAGCTCTTTGGAAAGTAAAAACAATCTAAACCTTTGACTATGAATAATGTTGCTTCACACTAAGCTTTAAAGTGACAGTTCACCCAAATATGAAATTTTTCTCTGTATTTCAGAAAATGAATGGGTACCGATGTTGTTCAGATACCAACATCTTTAAAAATATCTTCTTTTGTGCCCTCCGGAAGGAATTCAGAGAGAGAGAGAGCACTAAAATGAGCAGCGAGCATGTAAAAAAACAAACATTTTCATTTTTTGGGTAAACTATTCCTTTACCTTTATTTCTGCACCCACTTTTGATGCCTTACGTGAATATAATGCAAAGATCTATTGCAATTTTGCACTGTGGTATAATAAATGTTAAACCACTGTGAACTACAATACAACTCTAAGTGTGCTCAATTGTTTTCTAGCAAAACCAGCAGCACAGACACAATAGTGTGTACATAAACAATATTTTAACACTGAAGCATTAAGTTAATTGTGTGTCCATGTGCTTCATTCTTTGGGTAACCAGGAGACATTTGTTCATTACATTGCAGAAGTTTATTACATTACAGAACTGATATATAATCTGGGCACATTGTTCAATTAAGTCACTTGAGGATTTTATGGGAACCATAACAAAGACTGCCTTAAGAAAGTATGATGTGGCAGGGGAGGGAAAAAAACTTGATCAAGATGGTGAGGACACAAAAACGGATAATAAAGAAAGCACTGCAAAAACAAATTTTGGAAAAAAAATATTAAAATTGACAGTAGCGTTTTTAATATAGCTGGCTAGATATATTTTCTTTATGATCATTAAGTCACAGCTTAGTTGCACTGCTGAATTTACAAGGGAGAAGGTTTGGCACCATGTATACAGGAAATTATGTGTGATTAGCCAGCAAGAGCGGTGCATCTGTTAGCTAGTCAGAACTTCCTTCGCAGGCAGACACACAAACACACCTTTGACCTCAAAAGACTATTGTTTCTTAAATATACTGAAAATTATTCATAAGAGCAAATTCTATTGTTTTACACTTCAGAGAGAGGCTTGGGTCCATCACTGAGGACTTTTTTAGACATTACACCCCTGTGAAACTCCAAAAGCTGTGCAGCTTCTGCCAGTCTGCCATCCTTTATTGTTTTTTCCTTCAGGTTTCTTTCTTCTGCAGGTGTCTGAAGCTTTACAGTTCCAAAGACACTGACACTGAAGCAGTGCGTTTTGATTTTAGATCTTCATAGGTAATTAAAAAAAGTGCAATCAACTAAAACCAGAATTATGATGACTACAATAATAATACTATACTCATAATATATGGTCTCAGCAGACTTTCTACTTTTCATCTATATGGTGGTTGCTAATATGCAAGAAGTCTGGAAGAATATGCCAGGTGGTGTGTGGGTTTCAGAATTATGTCATGATGTTATCTGAGTCTCTTTTCTGCTGAGTAGATGGACATATAGTAGTCATTACTGCCCACGGCCAGATGAGGCTGACAAAGAAGAGAAAAACACAGTAAGAATCAGTTCAACAGAAAATAATTTTAACAAATATAAATTAATTAAATGCACTTTAGTGTAGTAGTGAGAGACTAGCAATAGGGAGCTTGCTTTCAGCACTCTCCTACAAAACAAATACACACATGAAAATTCTCAGCTTGAGCATTGTGCTAATTAGCATACTGAATTAACATTTGTAGTTCTACAACTGAAAAAATATTTTTTAGCTTAAATATGAGGCACTGTCTAAAGACATTAATGTTAGGAACACCAGGATATCATTCAAAATTGTTTTCAGTTACCCTAGAAGAAGGGGAAAAAGAGGTTCACAAAAAATACATCTCCAATACCTGTAAAGCTCCAACTTTAATATTTATCATAGTAATTAAAGATGCACGATTCTTAGAATAACATTTTGTGTGTAATATTATGGACCAGTGATTTTTCTTACCCAATAAGGATGGAAGGCCAGACAGCTGATGGCTCCAATTCTCTGTCCCATGAAACCATCATAGTACTTTATGTTGCTGATAACATCCCCATTGGAGTTATACACAGCTATAAACTGGTTCATAGAACCACTGATGAAGAGAAACAGAGAGAAGAATATTTATTAAAAAAAACGTTAAAATAGTCGGTTGTTTCTTTTGTATATACTAAACACCAAAGTTGCAAGAGTATCTCTCACCAAGCAAACAAGGTAGCCTGCGGATGAATATCTAAGGCTGTCAACCCTTTTACTGTTTGCAGGACGTTGATTGCTTCTGGCTTCCGTGGGTCGAAGAACCGAACATCTCCATTAACACTAAAAGAAAAAAATATGTAAAGTGATAATGGAAGAGTTGGCTAGATAAAGATTAAGCTCAGCTTTAACAATTTTAAGGCTGTATTTAACTCTGCCAAAAATAGATAACTGGATTTACATAAGAAAATACCTAATTCTATGATTGGATTTTGGTTAATCTGGAAACATGGAAAAGATATGACCGTGTGTAAACCACATTTAATGCAACTTTAGTTGGAAAACTGTTCATATTTAAATGGGGTGGGACAAGTCATCATGTTCACACCCTCAAAATACTGACAAAAACATCAAACTTTATTATAGAATTGATTAATCTTTATCCATGCAATTTTAATGATGGAAGACTAGACAGGTGAATAACTTTTAGTTGGTTCAGGTCTATTATCTTCCCATTACCAAAACAACACAATGCAGAGGACAAAACCTGACATAGCATCTGGACCCAAAGGAAGATATAAAACCTGACGAGTAAGTCTTTAGTTTTACCTTTATGTTTTTTAAATATACTGTTGTAAATTCTGTTGTGTTTTGGTTTGTATGATTATGTTGTGCAGTGTTTTTATACAGACAGGTTTAGTGTAACTGTTTATCATCAAAGAAAGTTACATTTATCCTTTATGATCTCACTCGTCCTGTTCTAATAAACACAATAAATGACACAATGTAACACAACAATATTGTTTATTATGGCACATATTATTGATAGTAAGTGCTGCTTTTTGTAATCCTGTTTATTGTGTATTATGTTGATGTGTGCTGGACTTTAAGTGAGTTTTAGACAAAAGCATTGAGCGCTAAAGTAAGCATGCTAGCAAACAAATAATGCTAAACTGTGTGTGTTTCTCTTTATTATTAATGTGCTATAATGCGTGTTATTATATTTGGAATTATTTTTATATATCATCAGTAAACCAGTTTCATGGAAATTCGACTGGGGGGAAATGTAAGTGTTTCATCTGTAGCTAAAAAAGTGTGAGTGTTGTTTAAGTCGGTAATAATATTTGAGAAGTTCTGTCTAGCTGTAAATAGTTCCACTTTGAAAGCATGAAGGCTGTTTTTATAGATGAAATAGTAAACTTCAAGTTATGTTTTCTGCCATATCCACAGTTAAAAAAAGCAGTTAATCTGTTTTTTTATACTTCTAACCGCTATTTTTCATGGTGATTTTAATGTGCCCGCTTTTTAGACTTTTGACAGGAGCATCTTACAAGAAAAAAAATCCCTAGAAATTCAACATTTCTAATAAAAAAACTTAAAAGGTATAAAGGATAAAGGTAACTATGAATCAGAATTATCCTGGGATATGAATAATTTCAGGCTTGAAAAAAAATAATTATATATATATATACATATATATATATATATATATATATGGGTGAGTGTTAAATTAGAATGTTTTTTTTTTCTAGTGACATTGTAGTTGAAGCTTATAATCTGAAGTGATGAATGATGACTCTTGCATGTAAAAGGAAAGAAAAATAACTCACCTGACACTGATAATATGTCCCTCTGACTCTTTATGCAGATGTGTCTTTACCACCCATGCTCCATGTTCTCTATACGTCATAACACGACTGTAAAAAGAGAGAGATCTAAGTGACCAATTTGTCAGATATCATGTCTCATTACCAATATGTGACCTTTGCACTTAACCCATACAATGAATCGTGAACGCATCCAGAGAGAAGCCAACATTCCAGAACCTGGGGAGCAAATGACTTGCTCAAGAGCCATAACCTGCTGGCCCTTAAAATCAAACTAGAGACCCTCTGCTTAGAAGTCCTTAATTATACATATTTTAGAATCTAAAATTGGATTTTTTCCCCAGGAAAATGGGACTCTAAAGATAGGATCCGGAAGCAAAACAAGTTCTAGATAAAAACGAGTCATTCAGAATATCCCTGTTTGCCAGATAGTACTTTTTCAGTTCAGGAAAATTAGGGGTTAGGACTTAGGCAATGAACATGCTGATTGGTTGAGTTCACACAGCATTAGGGTTGGTTGAATCTATGCTGCCTTGTGTTGATAATTGTCTGTCCCTTATGTATGACATTATCATTGTTCTACCAGATTAAATTGGTAGCTGGTGTATATAAATACAATTTTATCGTATTAAAAATACATAAAAGTTTATTCAGTGTATTACATTTTCATTTTGGTATCCAACAACAATGTTGTTAAAAACAACTTTTGGTCTTCCTTGCTTCTTTACGTTGAAGCTGTGGCCCATGCGTTTCATGTAGTTGTATGTATGCTTATTACAGGTCTATGCTTTCCACATGACAAACAATGCCAGTCAAGATGTCCATGTGTTATTGGTTTCGAGCAGTTGTTATCGGGGAATAACAAAACATATAACCAATCCTAATTCAGCATTACAGCCAGTTTTTTATTAATACTCAGACAGCAGATTAAGGTATTTTTAATTTTGTCCCTAAGGCTAAAGAAGAGCTCAATATGGCAACAATACCATTCACTGGGTCCAATTCTGCGGTCATAAATCCGTACTGATCCATCTCCAAAACCTGCTGCAACCAGTGACCGCTGAGGATCACATGACAAACTGGTTACACAGCTGTCTGCTCCTGTTGGGATGTCCTGCAATGCAAACACTGATATCAACATTCTTAATAGAAGGCTTTACCAAAACAGTAAGTATAAAATTAGGGTGTTTGACTTTCCGGGGCTTAGCCCAGAGACGCCCACATGTGTTTAAAATCATGTTTTGCATATTAAAATGCAACACCTCACTTTCTTGTTTTATCAAAATCCTCGAGAGCTGTTATTGCTGTTGCTTTTGCTAAGCAATAATTAGTTAGGCATAAAGAGTGTGTCACACACCATATGTGGTGTCTGCATTTAAATCGATGAACTTGCACATGCAAAAGACACTTTATTTGACCAGCCCATTCATTTGAAAGGTCTATCACTCATAACATATGTATTATTTGAAAAGATAAGCTATAACATTAATATGTTCAGACCATTGGTTTTATGATGTAGTTTCGGACATATAATATTAAACTGTCATATCCTGGCTCGGTTGGGGGTTTTCGGTGGGCGTGTGTTGGTGTCGTCATGTGTTCTGTCTGCGTCACTCACCCCGCCCCCGTGTCCCCCTCGCGGCATCCACAATATCTGGCCGCTTACGTCATCACCGTCTCACCTGTTTCACATCCTGTCACTTATTTTCTCCCTTATTTAAACCCTCTTGTTCTGTTGTCTTGGTGTCAAGTCCTTGTCTTGTCGTGTCTTGTTCTTGTCGTGATAGCCGAGTTCTTGTGGTTTTTGTTTCTTGCTTTTGTTTTGATCTTTTTTTGCCCTTAGTTTGTGCGGTCTTCCTGTCCTGGATCGAGGAGCCTGCAGCATCCACCCGTCTTCTGTTTTCCATTTGTTACGGGTCGAGAACTCTCCCGTGTGGTACTGATCGTCCCAGGCTGAGGACGCTCCGCGCGCGGGGCATTCCCCAGGGCTGGCATTACCCCGTGAGCGGTGGAGTAGCGCAGGACTTTTGTTGTCTTTTTCCCGCAGCCTCCAGGGAGGAGGTCTCTTGGATTTCTTTTAGACTTGTATAATCTTATTTTGTGTCCCAGCCCTGTCCTATTTTTGTTTCTTTTCATTAAAACCGTTAACCCGCACTTGAGTCTCCGTGTCTGTCATGACATTAAACCTTCATGCTAAATATTTTTTTAATTATTAGAAACATTTCTGTTAACTGTTTCCATACTTTCAACAAGAAAAAATAAAAATCTAAAGGCATGGATAATGTGGTAGATGTGTTGGTACTGATGGTGGGGCAGGGTTCCTGGTTCTGAAAAGTTGCTTAGAGTTTCAATTGTCATATGTGACAGTGTTTAAATTGAGAGGAACACTGTTGCACTTCTAAATAGATTTACTTTGATTTAAAAGATTTAAATGTGGTTCTTAGACACCAATGTTACCCAGTTGATATCAAGGAGTGGAGTCTTGACTACACTGCATAATGTCAAAAGGCTTATTTGAGAAAGTGAGGTAGTACCTGTACTTTCATCTCCCGATCTGTGTCCCAGATACGAATGACTCGTACGTCACCTGACGTCATCAAGAGACCTGTTTCTTGCTCCCAGTCCACCACCATACCTGCACCTTAAAAATTAAACACACAGAGTTTGCACAAAACTACTACTTTCTATGGATTCTTGAGTAAAGCATTGACATTGATTTATAATCTATGAGGAAAATCTTGTATTAAAGTATCAATGTTTCACAGTTCACAAGCTTGCAAAAACAGGTACTTCATGTACCAACATCAGACAACTCTAAATATCCCTTCAATGCTGTTTTTTACAAAGCACCAACATTTGAACTAAAGAAAATTAACTGTAATACGAATATTGTTTGGAGTTAATTACATAAATAATACAAAAAATGAATCCAAAGGGTCTGATGGACTGGTGATTATATCTTGTGAAGTGATCTTACGTCAAATATAAAATTATATTAATTAAACATTCTATATCAATGTTATCAGTATATATTACTGATATTTTACACCTGTGTGTGAAATATTTAAAAAAAGTTAAATTATATTCATTATTGTGGTTATCCCACTTTTTACATTGCTTCTTGAAGTTTAGCTGTCACTGTAAAACACATCTAAACGCACATCATGAGTACATGCAGATGTCTATCACTACGTTTGTAACTAGATGCCTACAATCCTGGCATTTCCAGTATTCCAAGACATGTGATTTCTGTTAAAGACTCTATCGCGCTTTATCATGAACTATGGGATTTTTAACTTCACAGATTATTTACAAGTATCAACCCACACACAAACACACAAAGGAAATGTAAAACCAGGAGAAGGAAGGGGTGTCTCAGAAGTAACAAGGCTTGGTCGTCTTTGTTAATATGTTGTAGAGGTTTTAAAGGTTAAGTGTGCAAGAAGCGCAACAGCACAAACTTTAAAGGCAGTACATTCACAAAGGAAATAATTTTTAATTTAGACTGATACAATTTTTACATGTCACAAACTTACATTTACATTTTTATTATAAGCTGGATTTATTCATAGAGCCTTACATTTTACAATAAGGCAAAAAATAATTGCTATTACTACCCTGTGTGGTTTATTAGGACACACACCCCCCATACACAAATGGAAAAGGATGTGAAGATATAGGCACTTACCGCCCTGCTTACTTCGGTCAATATAGATTGAGACACGTCTTGCCAAACCTATGGAAAAAGATAAAAAGAGGGGACCACAGGGTGACAGTCAGGAAGGCCAACAATTTATCAGCCAGATTACATCACCATATTAGCAAGCACAGAAACACACACAAGGGCAAACATGCACACCACAGTTTCAAACTTACTAATGTAAAGATAGGTACAATCTTTACAAGAAGATGCTTAACTTTAAATAAATGTAATATGATTTTTAATAGAAATAAATATTCAATGAAAAACTATCAACTGACTAATATAGTCTCAGACTTTTTCTAAATGAGAAGCCACATTAAATAAATATTACAAGCAAGGATTGCATGAATCTGATATTGCAGTTGAGTGATGGCATCAGGTACTATGCTGTTCTATTTGTAATAACGGAAGAACCTTATGGAACAAAGACATCACAGCCCTTCCCTGCGACATAAATATCTTAGTTAATTATTTATTTAATTTAGAGTAGTATGCCATTAGAAAATATGAGTTTTCATTTTTAAACATTTAGTTTGGCCAATGACATCTCTTTCAGCTCAACATGTTATTTCTCATTTAGTCTATGTTAACAAAAGATTGACCCCTTTGACGAAATTCAGTAGGTTAATTTAAAATGGAAGATGATACCTGTCACCAGAAGAATTTGGTTGGGAAGGTCTATTCACTTAAAAATGTGATTGTTGCTTTTGGTCATAGAAATTGATATTAAGGACAACAGGAAATTATTTCTACTATTTTCAATCATGGCAGAAACACAGGATGAATGGATAAATTATTTTCTTATGAGACAAAATGTTGAAGGCATAGAGTTTTTGTGAAAGCAAACCTCTTGTGGTGGGCAGCATATCAGATAGCCCCTGCCATGCTGTGACCATCTCTGGATTCTTCTGGTCAGCAAAGTTTTTCCAAATTCTCAATGACCCGTCATCTGCAAAAAGACGTATACATTGTAAAATACTGCAGGAAGTTCTGGAACAACAGATAAACTGAGAAATATGAGGCCAAAATGGCTTGCAACAGACCAGTAGCAGTGAGGAGGAGAGAGGAGTCATGTCCATTCAAGTATTCCATTGCTGTGATACGCGTGTAACGTGGATTCCCATTATAGAAATAATCAAGTCGCTCTCCTTTCTCCCAGTCCCAAAAACTGCAACAAAATAATCATAATTTCAAACATACAGCCTTTTGCCTTTTTTGGTAAAACTGATTTAAACATCAATGGGAGAAATTCTTTTTAACACTTATGGCTAATGTCCACTAGGGGTAGGACTACTTTGAGAATAGATACGCTTGTATCAAATGTTATTATTTAAATAGGCTCATAAATTAAACCCGAGACACTTAATCCATTTTTCAAGCAGTGTTTTGAAATGGTTCTACTGGGTGACACTTTATTATTACTGGTATTTACAGGTGATTATTACTGGTCAACATTACTATGTGGACTTGAATAAACAAATGCATATTGCAACAATTAAAAGGCTTTTCTTCCGTGATATTATCGATATTGTGAGACATGTGTTGCCAAAGAAACGATTAATATCTGGTAACTTTTATGCATAAATATAACATTTTTACATACATGATTTACAAAGGCAATTTGAAGTTCATTAAATAAAATATGAATAAATCTGAGAGATAATTCTAATTAATGCAAAAAAAATTGCTCAACAGAATTACATTTAAATGTATTAATCACTTACCAGATTGAGTCTTTGTCAGCTACAGCGATGCAGGTGTTAAATGGATGAAACTTAACCACTGATGGAACTCCAGGATTTCTGTTGATGAAGATCTGATCATCTAACCTTGTCACTCCTAAAAATCATGAGTGAAATGGACATTAGTTTTAACGCTTTGTCACTTTAAAAAGTATTACAAAAATAGAGAATAAATCAGCCTTACAGCCTGAATAATACACAACATTCAAGACATGAATTATTGTGAACTGGATTAAGCTAATTAAACAATAGTAAAAAATAAAAATAAACTGCATTCATTTTGTTCAAGTTTAAAAAAAATCTAATCAGCTGCACCTCTCTGAGTGACACTTTCGCTTTGTCGCCGTACTCGCGTATTACGTAAAAATCGCCATTCCCTCTCCTTACGGACATGACTTTCCAAATCATGCTCCTCTGGAATCTGAAAAAGAGAAGGAATAATGTGAATTCAAAGCGAACACATGGAAAACACATGTACTTGATTTTGAATTGCTATAATCTTGTGATATTATGCGCAAGGCTTCAAATCTTGACACAAAATAAAACAGTTTGGAATATTAGAAAGCAAAATTCTGTTCTTAGTGTCTAAAGCTGTGACTGACATTAATCTCCTAATGAGATGCTCTTATTCTCAATGTAAATTATATGAAAATTAACAATTTTAGGAATGAAACAAAAGATGAACATATTAAATATGATGGCATACTAAACCATTTTGTTATTTTGTAAAACATTGACCAAACCAAGCCTATAAGCTATATATACTTAAGCCTATATAATTAGGTACGAGACACTATGCTTTGCGTCGTGCTTAACAACGCTCTTGAGCCATGATATTTTCACTATAAAGCATGGCCTCAAGTGCCTTATTGCTTTTATAAAATGGTTACCACAAATGACATGAAAAATGAAATGAAAAATATATATTTGTTTGTATGTATGAAGTGTGACGTGTTGATGAAAAATCATTAACTGAATATTCACTGTAAAAAGTAGTCCCTTCACGGCGATTGTCATATGTGACAGTATTCCCTGCAGGTTTTAAGTCTAACCTTCTTTTCAGGTTTTCAGTTTGAAGTAATGATGCTTAATATAACATTATCCAGGGAAACAAATATTAAATATAAATTTCCTGTAATTTTTGTACTGGCTAACAAACTGTAAAATCGATAATCTTAAGAGTAATTGTAACCATTCAGCCGTCAGCTACAGTATTGCACTATAGACCCAGTGAGAAACATCTCCACTCAATCTCAATAAATGGCTCTTATTTAACCTCTCATCAAAAAAACATAACTTCACCCCAAAGATCTAGTTAATTATAGACCGATATCAAATATCCCTTTATTGTCCACGAAACTAAAGGTAATTTTCTTAGAGTTACAAATGACCTGATCCAATCATCTGACCGATGCAATACCTCTATATTAATGCTATTGGATCTATTGGATACTCAGCTCTATATTTCCTTGCGGCACGGAGAAACATCAATTTGAAAATGTAATGGAATGCATAGTCGATATAAAAAAATGAATTACGAGAATTTTCTTACTGCTTAAATCTGACAAAACAGAGGTCAACCTAGAACACTGTCTAAAATTTGTTGGCTGCTCTGATATCTTTTTGTTATCAGTAAGGACCCTAGGCGTGCTATTTGATAAAAATCTTAGAAAGCCACATTTTAGAATTTGTAAAACTGCATTTCTCAAAATGAAAAAAAATCTCAAAAACATATATCTTAATAATGCCCTGTTGTTCAGCTTGACACAATGCATTTAGTTTAAAGCGCTTTATTAATAAAAGTGACTTGACTATTTTATGTTGGAAGGAGTGATTGCTATGAGGGCTCAATGATTCACAGCACTGATGAGTGAAGCAATTATTGCATTGACATATGCAATGATTGCTGCGACACAGCTGCTAACAAATCAGAAATGACGAATGGTTCCAAAAGTATTATTATAATATTAATATAGTCAGATGCCTAATTGGACCATTTTACTTTTTAGTTTAGTAATTGCAAAGTTGTATTAAATTTGTGATTTCATTAAGTTGTATTAGTATTATCAAAAGCTCTTAACATTCTGACTAATGATAATTGTATTACATAAAGCAGAGGGTTTGGACTACATCTCTATACTTCCTTCTTTAATGACATCCCTATCACAGTTAAACTTCAACAACTTGAACATATAAAGAAGGGGGTGTTGCATTGTTGCACTCCCACAGAGAAGAGAGGGAGTTTGTCGACATGTGTTTGAAACTCCGTTATTTTCATCCCGGAGCCCGATAACTAAAAAGATCAATGGTTACAATGTATGTTTGTTTTTACTTGGTTCCAGAAAATTCTAATCCATATGTAAAACTATGTACAGCACAACTTTGCTGAGGACAGCTTCCTCAGTCTCAAATAGTTGAGTGACGGATTTGTATTATTGTATTATTGTTGAAAGATGAAGCTGTTCCCTCTTTGTCAGGATAAGGTGTTGTTATGACTACACCGGTGAGTTTCTTTTATTTTTTAAGTTGTACTTAATAATTTTTATCCAATATATAAGGATAACGATGATAACTTTGATAAGTAATTTGTGAATGTGTGAACTTTAGGAGAATCACAACAATGATAGAAGTCACAGTTTGTTATTTATATGTAAAAAAATGTTTTAACAAAAACATAGTAACAAATAAATTTTTTAAAATTTAATAACAATAAACCAGGTCATTCCTTTGACCTAATTAGACCTGTGTTACTGTAACAGAGGTAGTGGACCAAGACCCTTACTGAAAGCTACAGTTCATTCAATCTCATTTTGACTCAGTGATCTCTTTCTCAGTAGAGGGTGTATTCATTTAGTGCGTATTCATTCATCCAATAACAACGCTCCATCACTGCTCACACTTAAAAATCTATTGGTTTATCTCGCATTGAACAAAAGAGCTGCACTAGCTTTTTGATTGAGTAGGGAGATAAAATTCTCTGAATTAATGTAACTTGATTTAAGACGCACTTGTCGGCAGATAAGTATCACTTTTGTTTTGATTTCCAGTACTATTTTCCCCACAAGTTAAGTTGAGACTTATTACTGTCGTGTTTATTTCTCGTTTCTGATTGTCTATAAGATTAATCCTTATTGAGTCAATATGTCAAGAGCTTATCAGCTTTTTTCAAATTCCTTTTATCGCGAATCGATATGATATCGTTTTTTTGTCCAAGCCCTTTTACAAATACCACCAATTTAATTATAAGCACTCCAATAAATACTCTAAGCATTTATAAGATAAAATCAAACATTAACAAAAAGAGATGTGACTGCTATCCTGAGCAAGCCATCTAAAATTCTGTCAATAATCAATATTTCCCCTGCCACCTTTCTTCTCCAACATGAAACGTAGGTATCCATAAGGTACACCGATAGATTAAACTAATAAAACTATATAACTTGAACCCACAACCCCCGGGTCAGGAGTCAAACTCTCTTATCACTGTCACGGCCTAGTGGTAGAGAGTTCAACTCCTAACAAGTAACATGACTAAGTTGCTCTTGAGCAAGGCACAGAACCCCCAACTGCACCCCCATATTTTTGATTATTCGGTGCTCTAATGAATATAGAAATACACTGAAAACTATGCAAGATTATGCTTTTATTACTTTCGTGTAGTTTCTCTATAAAGATAAGAAGACTTTTAAAAGCAATTCAGACTTATGACTAAAGTTTAATCCCAATATTGAACAAAATCTTATCATAATCGCAAAAAAACACTATGTTGGATTGTCAACTATTTTTTATGCATGTAAGGATTAAGCCCGTTGATTATTTAAAGTTTTTCAAAATACCTCAGCTTTAACAGCTCATTAAGGTTTTCTCGGTATGGAAGATTTTGCTTTTCCTTTGATCGGTTTATTGTTTTTTTTTTTTTTTTATAATACTGCCTATTAACATTAATATTACTTGTAATACTGACAGATGACAACCGTTACCTAAAATATCTCCCAGACCTGCCATAATTCAATGCGCAGTGACACAGTTTGCCATTCTGTATTGAAAGTCAATGAGCTAAAAAGATTCGGCCCCCCTATGGAATTTTTACAACAGCGTAAACCTTAGAAATATAAATTTGCGTAAAATTACATTTTTTATTTCATTTTTTTAAATGCTTTTACATGTATTGTAAAGATATTTTTAAATATACATTATGTTGTTTAGAATTGGTTATTAGTCAACATCCTGTATATTTTATTTTGTTTCCATGTTATCTGACCTAAGAACTGCTGATTGCTTATTTTATGCCTATGTCTAAATACGCTCTTTGGATCATTAGCATTTTGGATTTCCTAGACACTTTATAGATTAGATTAGATTAGGTCAGGTTAGAATCAACTTTATTCTCACTGCACATGTTAGGGAAAAGGCAACGAATACTGTTTGCATCTAAGCAGAAGGGCAATAAGCAGTAAGTACAGAATATATGTACAATAATTATCCAGAACATTGGTATTATGGACTTATTTTACAAAACTACAGAGATTAAAATTGTGTACCTACCAAAAAGGAAGTAATAAACATCTCAAGAAAGAAAGTTAATTAGTGAAAGCATTACATTACTTAAGCAGTCATTTGAAGTTACTTTGTTAGGATTCAAATAGGATACATTTTTACTGTGGAGTGCTTACCTTCATGACGGGCTGAGCAAAGTATTTTGCGCTCCAATCACAAACACCTGTCTGGAGACTAACACTGATGAAGCCTCTATGAGTGGTTGTCTCATCCCCATCCTCAGCAGTCTAAGAAACACAAAACACAACAAGAAAACTGACTTCATATTGAAAGTTTTAAGAAAAAACACAAAATCTGTTTGCAAATAAATAGCTTTTACAGAACACAAAGAATTGCTTAACTGTCTTCACATTTGCATTAAAATGGAAGACAAAATAATCAATACAAATCAGCTAACAAGTGCCTCAAAAAGAACTCCTGTCCCAATCAGAGGTCGCGTTAGACTTTTTCACTGTCCGTCATTTTGACGGAGAGGATTGGAAAAATTCTGTCATAACCTATTATTGCCCGTCATTTAATTTGCATATTTTCTAATCGCTTTTTTCATTAATTTTTTTATCATGCACTTGCACGATGAGCATATAGGCCAAATTATTCATTTACTTATTAAAACAATTAACAAAAACACCATCAAATTTATTCTTCAACAATTTCATGTGTTTTTTTCGCACTGACAGCATATTTAAAAATATAACTACTCAGACGATGGTCTGTAGGTCTGTCTGTCTTTACTCATATCATCGATCTGAACTGAGTGCTTGTCTGTGTGTAATCAAAAACATCAAGAGACATTGATGCAGAGTAAACTGTCAGGTAATTCTGTGTCTGGGCCTCGAAAAGTTGATTCTTGATCGTTTTAAATGCATTCTGGAGGCTGAAGCCATGTTCTGTAGTCAGGAAACATTTGTCGTAAGGAAGTGATCAGAAGTTTGTAAGATTATCTGAATGTGAGATTTCCTGATCCTGCAGGACGCGCTTCTTCTGCACCAGGGGTACAGCTGCACCCCCCCCTGTGCTCCGTGGTGCTCACAAACTCTGCATTACTTCCTCTTTATTCACCTTTATTAACAATATCACAACTATTTGCAACTGTACGCAGCGCTGACAAAGAGGAGACAATACAAGTCTATTGATAATTAATAAGAACAATCGCCATCAGTTACAAATTACAATAGATCGCCCACAGCATAATCCGTCAAAATGACGGATCACCTTCGGATTATTCACATCGAAAAAAAATCTGTCAATGACGGAAAATGTTCCATTAACGGAACCTCTGGTCCTAATCTACAGTTTTTATGAGTTTTCATTTATTCTAAAAGGTAGAAAAATATAAAAGAGAAGGATCAATTGATTACAAAATTTGAGTGATACTGTAAAGAGACACAGAAATAAAGGGACCACTCCAAAATAAATGTTTACCGCTATACTGTTTAAACTATATTTAGAAGTTGTTGTGTGATTTTTTAATACAAACAGTAAGTTTGTTTACTTAAAAGAAAAAGACCATTTTACCCCAGTCACTCAATTTGTTGAATTATATATTGTGATGAGCAACTATCAGCGACGCCTCGGAAACGGACTCAACACACCTGGCACCGCTCATCACGGGATTACCGTAAGCGACTGCTCCCGATGAACTCACAGGCTTATTAACCGACTGAAATCCTCAGTCGGGTAGACATGACTCGAGAATCCCTCACTAAACCTGTCTTTCCTTCTCCTGTGCAGAGAGCAGCTCGTGAGCGGACCTCCCAAATCGAAAGCAGGCATATTCAAGCACAGCGCACTGAGCACCCGGATGAGGCAGATTATCTTTTCGTCATCGCTGAGTTTCACTTTGTTTGTTGATAAATCCACGATCCGGTGCATTTAACTTCACTTCTTCATGTTGTGTGCTTCTTCACCCATTACACTGGGTAATGTGAAGAGGTAAAAAACACGGAAAACAGAACCCACTAATTTGTTTTGTCATCATATTCACAGGCGGTTGCCGTTCCCCCAAGAAAATGGAAGAGGTCTTACGACAACTGGCTACAGTGAGCTTCCACCAGCAGCAGATTACGGAGCATCTCACTCCACGTCTAGACCTGACTGAGCAGGGGCTTGCGACTCTACGGACCACCTCTGCCCAACGGATGCCACTACCTGATCCCCAGACCAGAGCCACCCAGCTCCTCCCGAAGATGTTGGGGCATGACGACGTTGAGGTCTACCATAGGATGTTTGAGATGACCACTCTTCGGGAAAGGACTGTTATGCTCAAAAGGACTGGGCAAGGCTGCTGGAACCACTTCTGTTTGGGGATGCCCAATTGATATTTTTCTCTCTCTGTGGAAGCCGTTGGGGATTATGAGGTCCTGAAAGCCAAGATACTTGGACAATTTGGGCTCTCCCCCATTTGCGCGGCCCAACAATTCCACGAGTGGATTTTAAGCCCTGGATACCCGTCAGATCCCAAGACGCAGAGCTGCAACATTTGGCCTACCACGGTCTCTCAGAGGGGAACCCCACCACCAGCCAAGTAATTGAACGAGTGACCGTCAATTGTCTTGAGCACCTGAAGTCGATGTGAGAATCGAGGGGCGAGAGTATCGCACACTTTTTGACCCGGGAAGCTCAGTCTCCCTAGTGCAACCCAGTCTTGTGCCGCTCACCAAGAGGTTGAAGACCGTCCTCCCAATTACCTGTGTCTACGGAGATACACACCAAGTCCAAGTGGCCCAGCTGACCACTACCTCAGGAGTGGGATCCTGGCTTTTGGAGATGGGGATCGTGAGGGGCCTAACCGTGCCAGTGCAGCTCAGGAGAGACTGTCCAGGTTTCGAACGGCTCCCACCCCTGAAGGCCCAGCCTGCCAGCCAAACGGGAGCTGCCGACCAAGGAGGACCCAGACCCGACTACCCCGGATGGTGTTGGTGAAGACGGACTGCGGGAGAGAAGGTGAGTCCACAACCCCTGACACTTACCTGTATTATGATGTCTCCTGGGAGGTAGCACGTGGAGGGACCTTCACAAGGGAACAGCATGCCGATGACCACCTCAAGCACTGCTGAGCCCAGGTCAAGGTGATGGAGGGTCAGGAGGTACACTCAGGACCCAATCCTCTCCCTTACTTCATGGTTCAGGATGGTCTGCTCTATTGTGTAGCCTAACATGGTGGGAGAAGCTGCTGGTGGTGCCCAGGTCTAAAACGGAAACTGTGCTGGAGCTGGCCCATGCTCACCCTGTGGCAGGTCATCTGGGAATCCACAATAACATCCAACGTATACGAGACCAGTGACACTGGCCGGTTTAGAAGTGGATGGCAAGAGGTTCTGTGAAATCTGTCCCACCTACCAGCAGACATACCCGAGGAAGCCTACCCCCAGTCTGCTCATTGCACTTCCCATCATCGAGGTGCCCTTCGAGCGCATTGGCATGGATCTCCTAGGGCTGTTACTAAAGTCTGTCCAGGGCCATGAGCAGAACTGCACCCCAACCCTGCAGAGAGTCATGTGTGCCAGGGAACAATACTCTGTAGCCAGAGTTGAAGTGGTCTTATGTGCATCAACCTGAGCAGGATTACCCTGCCAAGGATTCCATGTGCCCCAAGAGCTTCTGACACATGTTTCAGTAAGACTGCTGGTCATCTTAACTGATCAAGGCATCACAGCACTGATTGGACACGCCCGTTGCGGAGTCATGCAGACATAGTGAAAGAGTCCTGATAGCTCTGCACCAGATGGTGCCTGTCTTCTTAAAAATGTCTTCTGACGGGAGGCGTTGCTTTCCCTCTGGGGGCCAGGCACTTCAGGGTTGACAAAAGTAGGTGGCGTTGTAACTGGGCAGGCGTCATGGTGGAGTGGAGCTTTCTGGGAGAAGATAATTCACTTGGTTTCGTCAGCACAAAGGAGGTCTGACCACAGCAAGTCAATATGATCTTCTGGATGGCTGAAAACTGTGCAGAGTCTTCAATGGTGTTTAAACGTCACGAAAGCAAACCTTCTTGGTATAACATTTGTGTTAGGTTAAGACAAAGGTGGTGTACCTGATAAACCATGGTGGCATTCCTGAACCACCATGGTGGCCATCGTCAAACCCAGTGCTGGTGCCATTAGCTTGGTAGCACTTAAGAGCCAGGTTAGTCTTGGTTCTGAGCTCCTGCATGACCACTGGGTCGGAAGTTCCCTTGCCCATCTTTTAGTGCTTTGGCCTATTGTTTGCAGGATAGCCGTAGAGGGAGTTCATAGCCCTACTCATTGTATATTGCAGTGTAAGATTCGGCTTTGAGTATCTAAATGGGCTTTACATGCTAAGTTAAATTTACTGTGCCGATGCAGGGGGTTTAGAATACAAGAACCTGGTGAAGTGTAGGTTGATTTTGTAAGAAAAAAGCCACCCATAACCGCACAGGCAGCCGTCAATAGAGCAGAGTATAACACTAGAAGAGAAAACCTCCACAAATGTAGCCAACATGATAGCAACCACCTATACTATACTTGCCCAGTCCATAACAGTTTATTAACAGACTTTTAAATTAATCTGTTTTTGTGAGTTTCTTTTCATGTTTAAAATCTTGACACGTGTCATACCATGAAATCCCAATATCGAGATACAAAATGTATGGTAACCTGGGAAATTAAAAACTTGAATTTCAGATGGAAAACATGTGCATCATACCAGTGTAGCAGGGGTATGGACAACTGAAACAGTGGAGAAGGAACTATTCTTGTTTCACCTGTGAAAATGCTTGGAGAGTTATATAGACAGTGACTCTCAAAGGTTGAGTTTAAATGAGGATGGCAAAATAGGAAAAATAATTTGACGCAATATTGAGTATGTGATTGATATATTCATTGTTTGATACAAAGTGTTTGTTTATAAAATATGTTGAATTCTTTATTTATTCGTAGTGCATCTAATATAGCAATATAAGTCTAACTACATTATGAATGACACATTAAGAGTGCAGGTACTGGAGAAGTAAAAGAGATTGTTATGGGTCAGTTTTGGTCTGGTGATTATAGAGTCCCAGTGCCAACAGACAATACCTGGATTACCCCTGAGCAAGGCACCTTTCCCTGGCTTGCTCTGAAGAGATAATTAGCCACTACATAATACTTGTAAGTTGCATTGGATAAAAGTATCTGATAAATAAATAAATGTTAATGTAAAAAATTAAAGTATTTGTCCAAAATGGAGGAATTACTGTGTGTTTATTATAAAAAAAAGTGTGAATAATATTTAGAGTAGCTATAATAGTACTACTTTTAAAAACAGCAAAATAGAATTACATTTATTGTAGCTGTACCTGATCTGGACCCTTGTCAAACATCTTTCTAGTTCGAGGGAACTGTTGTGAGTGGGGTGCCTGACCACCCAGTGTTGGTGTGTAAGATGGACGAGCAGGTATCCCATCCCGGACCGGCACTTTGGGCACCTCATTGGTGAGGCTGGAACTACAGGCTCCAGGAACAGGCGGAGATCCACTGGAAGGAGATGAAGAACGTTTGGATCTGTGGGAAGAACTACATCACCAACAGGCAGCACCAAAACAATGATTGATGGGCTGCAAAGGACATTTTCATGCATTACAACGAAGCATGCTGTTAAAACAAAACCAATTGCAGTACCCAAGCAAAGCAATACACCTGGTAATAATTTTCTCTATTTTTCTTGCTGTTTTCTAGACTATTATCTGGTCTCACTGCTAATTAAAAATGAATTTAATTAAATAAAGAAAATGAAATGTATATCTAAGCATGCATTGAGCTTACCCAGCCTGGTGTATGAGTGTTCCTTTGCTGGTAGGACTGGCTGGAGCTGACTGGGTGAGAGATCCAGAGTCTATAATCCTTTGTGTCCGAGCATTCATGGTTGCCTTAAAAACAAAATAAGAAATTTCATGTATTTTTACCAGGGCTTGATTTGAGGGGGCATATCAGGATATCATCATCCTTCGTTAATACCTTTTCTGGTTAATGATATTGTTATTCCTTTTTATCTGTTAGAATTCAACTGCCACTGAAATAGCTAAAACAAATGCCCACATTTAAACAATGGAATTAAAAGGTATTTTCTGACATTTTTGTACAAATTTAGATATTTACATTTATTATTCAACCTCTGTAAAGACTTTTTATTCCTCTCAAACTTCCTTTTTTTTCAACTCGACACAATACTTTCCAAAAAAATTCCCAGTTGCTAACATATATATGCTATATATAGTCAAAATATATTTTCATATCAGTGATTATTTTAGTATGCATTTCATCTAAAGGGAACCCTTAGATGTAAATCAATAATAAATCCCGGACTCATTTTTGTGATGAAGGAGATTTTCTCCATGTAACAATTAAAGAAAACTTCTCCATAAACGTCTTTCAACATTCAGGACTAGAATTCAAGCCTGAGGAGGCCATCTATCTAACCTATTGTCAATGACGACATTGAAATCACCTCAGTTGGGGTATTAAGCTAATATAAGAGTCCCTCTTGCTGTATGGGAAGCACAGGCTAAAAGCTCTGCGATTTCTGGATATTTAGGGAACAGAATAAAAGTTATATAGTTATTTAGCTGACGCTTTTATGCTAATCTACTTATGAGTTTAGTTCACAAAAGAAGCAGAATCTTTATACAAAAAGTATAATAAAAGCAATAAAAGATCTGCGGTGTATTTTGAGCTGACACTTTACAGACATTTTATGTGGACTCTAAGATTTATATCAGGGGCAGTCATGGCCTGGTGGTTTGAGTGTTGGACTCGTGATCCCTAGGTAGCTGGTTTGATACTCAGTACCAGCGGAGTACCACGACTGAGGTGAGGCCCTTGAGCAAGACACTGTTCCCCCCAACGGCTCCCCGGTTGCCGCAGCATGTCTGCCCACTGATCCAGGTGTGTATTCACAGTGTGTGTGTGTGTTCACTTCCTGTGTGTGTACACTGGGATAGGTTAAATGCAGAGCACACATTTCAAGTACATTTCAGGCAACACCATACTTGGCCACACGTCACGTCACTACAGTTTGTGCCATGACCTTCACATACTACGTTTGCATAACAAATAATATTACATTTTGCCTTTGTGGCACATTTATGAAAACTTCTTAAGAAATTAGGAGGACTGCACGTAGGAACATTCTTGTGATCTTTCTAATTATCTTAAGAACATTCTTATATTTTGTCTCAAGAAAACTTTAGAGAGTCCAGCCCAGGGTGCTCAATACCTAGAAACTGCTCAGATGGAACCTTAGTGATCCAAAGTGGCGAAATGCTGATAAATGCTTAACTAGACTGATCTCTTGTTTGTTCTGCATCACACAAAAATATCTATCTTGGTATCAGGGAAGCTTTAAAAAGTGGAGGAAACAGTTAAATATGCTGTGCTCTAGGGATATATAAAAGTGGCATGTACCTTGTATGCAATGTTGTTAAGAACCCTCATGGCCATATCAGAGACATCTGGAAACGGATCTGCCGCAAGATGCAGTAAAACCCTCCAAATCTGTGTATATACACTGTTAAAAGACACACCTGAAAAAAACCAAAAAAACACAAAAGTAGTGTCATGATTCCTTTTAAATTCAATAACCCAAAAAATTTGAAAAATAATCTGAATAAACTGATCTCTGGTCATGTATTTTCAGAAAGCATGATGGTATAACTAAATTACCAAAGCAAAAGAAGAATACTACATAACCTTTTAAGATCATTTAAATGTAATTCAGAATTTTGTTATGAATATATGTATACATTAAATAATTACAACAGGTGAATGAATGGTAAGAAGAGATTGGTTTATTGAAATCATCTTCCTCCCCTTCTAAAACCAGCCTATATTTTTGAATAGGTAAAAGATAAATTTACAAATTTACAATATTTTAAGACCCTAATATTATTGTAAGTTTCTTTTACTATTAATAAGGGTCCTATTAACAAAACACAACTACATTGTGTGCACAATCTTAGGCAAATTGTATTTTTGAGAATTAATTTAGTTACAGTTCTACTACAGTGCTGTTGGTCAATAAAAAATGTTAACAAACCCTCAAAGCTGAAGATTTAAGTGAAGTAAGAGTGAAGTTGTGGCTTTTTTTGTGACTTTTTCCTGTACCATTGCTTTGAGAGTAGATTTTGTGTCCAGTTTCAACCCAAAAAAGAACCTTCACCTTGCTGGCATCTGAGTCAAAGTGGAGCTCTGTGTCCGTTACTCATCCAACCACGGGCTCATCCATCAGTCAACAAACCTTTAAATAACTGTCTTCAGGTATTCTTGACATTTCAACTTATGCATCTTGATCAGAGGTGTTCGGGTTTCACCATTTCTTATTTGGCCATGTCTCTGAGAAAAAAACACCTTATATTTCTTGACAGTCAAGGTAGGTTGCAGTTGTGGAATATGGCAGCACTGGTGGATAATGGGTTCCCGGTAGCTTCATGTTAGATTCTTTTCATATCTTTGGCACATAATTTTCCTCTGTTCTACTCGACATGTTTCCTGCTACCCTTTGACTATTTGCTACAAAACCTTTCAGGGTTCTGTCATCTCGGCCAATATCTTAAATATTTCAAGAGTGCTGCAGCCCTGTAAAAGACATGTTTGTCTTTTGGGAGTCAGTAAAATATTTTTTTTGGCCCAATTTTCCTGAGGAGAACAAACTGCCCAATAATTATGCACACCCTGATATAGGGTGTTGATCTCCTTAGGTTCTACCTACACAGCTTTGACACAGCAGTTTACACAGCTTTAAGTTGTAAATTATGGATAAATTATCGATAAATGATAATATGGTCATAATAATAACTTGCTAATAATTGTGCACACAGTGTAGTAAGACGATGTAGAGGAGGTATCATTGTGGAAAAATTATAACTCATCTTTTATTTAAATTTGAACAAAAAGTGGCATATCCTAATTTTTGCATATTTGAATGTGGTAGTTGCTTTAGCTGAGAGATCTTACCAATAAGAGAGTTTAAGGAAGAGTACGAGCTAACTCTCCTCATCTTGTCGATGGTTTCAAAGGAAAGGAGGTACTCATCATTGTCAGGGCTACCCAGTGTACTACTGGCACTGCTACTGGTGCTCAGGTTGCCTGGAGAAAATGCTGCTGGACCACCTATAAATACACAAAAACACAAATGAAGGAAAAAGAGTTTTTTACATTAAATTTAAGAATGAAATTAAAGTGTGAACCAACTTACCCTCTTCATTGAGGTTGAGGTTCTGAAGGCTCTTGTTAAGAGTTCGAGCAGTAGTGGCAGCTCTGAGGTTTGTGTAGGAGTTTACTGATCGTAAACGGGGTATGGCAGGACTGTCCTTTACTGGGGTAACACTTCCTGTCTCTAAATACAGTAAGATCAAGTAAAAGTAAAGACAGGTGGGTGAACGATAAACTTTGTGATAAATTCTAGTCAAATAACAAAAATATTTGACAGGAAAATAAAATAATGAAAGACAACACCTGTAGAATTGGCAGGTGAAGAAACAGCATAATTCTTCTCCTCCTCAATGAACTGCAGGGCTACAGTACAGAAATTACTCTCATACTGCACCACCAAATGACTGAGAGCCACAACCAGCTCCTACACATGCACAAATTAAATAAGCAAACAATTCAATATAAACATTAGAAATAAGAAACCAACAGTACAAGTAAAAATGTATTAACTCAGGACAACATGATATGATTTTTATATTCCAAACAAGTCATTTAAAGTTACCTACACAGCTTTGACACAGCAGTTTACACAGCTTTAAGTTGTAAATTATGGATGGACAGATTTTCATGAACAAAACATCAAAATACAGACTAATACAAAAAAGATCAAATTTGCTTGATTTGTTGAACTTTTTAGTAAACCATTATTTGTAACAAGACCTGGTACAAAAGTTTGCAGTTCCCATAAATCTATGATAATCATTTACATATAATAAACACCCAGACGCCTCACTGTGTACTGAATATTAAATCAACACCAGCATATTGATAGCAGTATTTCTCAATTAACTTCAGTATTTGTTTACTTTTTAAATTATTTATTAAAATTAATTAAATATTTCATTTATTAAAGGGTGGGTTTTAGACCCACTATTAATCTCTATATAATCACCATGCTTCCCTTTGGTTGTAAATAAAATAAAAAAATCACAAATCAGTGAACACTGCTATGCAGATGATACTCAAACACAGTTAAGTACCTAGGCATCATACTAGACAGCAACCTGTCATTTAAAAGCCTGTCTCTTCTCAAACTTCACAAAAACGACCTTTTCCACCGTAGAAGTGTAGAAATGCTACAAAACATTTTGTGTTGAGGTTGTGGAAAAGCTCATTCATGCATTCATGACATCAAGAATTGACTTTTGTAATGCATTACTTAGTGCTGGTCCTGTATCATCAAAAAACTAAAAACACTTGGAAACACCTGATATTTAGAATTAACAAATGCACAAATGAACAAACGAACAAACAAAGAAACAAACAAGGTCCAAAGCGAACTTAGAACAAAACCTTGAACTAAACCTATGAACATATTAGAAATTAGCTTTGGTCATCAGGCTAGTTTCCATATGTCACTTTCTTAAATAAATAAAATATTGTTACCTGAAAGTTAGATTATGTGTCTGTCTTAAATTCTAGGATCTGGTGCTCCTTGTCTGGGGAAAATGTTTTATAATGACATCTAAAAATGTATTTATTACGTTTATGCAATCGCCATTTCCGTATGCACCAATGTGCTATAGCTGACGCTGCTCACCTGCTGTCTATCCCGGCTTTTTTTTTATTTAAAATGTCTGAATAAGGCATATTTCTGTGCAATGTTATAATGCGGGAATATAGGTCTCCCTAAACTGTTGTTAAGCTACGATGTTTGGTTGCTATGGGCGTGGCTTTGGAAATTTAAATGAATAATAGTCCAAGTAACAAGTAAAACAAACCAACACCCTTGTGTTTACAAGGTTCCAGGTAGTAAAGTCACAAGTGAAATAAACCAACTCCCATGTGTCTACAACGTTCGAACAAAGAGATAAAGGTCTGGCTAAACTTTTGCTAAGCTGAGATGTTTGGTTGCTATGGGTATGGGTTGGGAGTTTCAAAGTAATAATAGTCCAAGTCACAAGTAAAACAAGCCAACACCTTGTCTTTACAAGGTTCTAAATTTACATTTAGTCACACATGTTTTTATAAGACCTGCTAGTCATCAATCGCAGCTTTGACCCCCTACAAGCAGAGGCATTGCTGGACATAAAGCTCAACTGGGGCACAACCCCAATTACACTGCAAGTACTAAAAAGGCAGACATGTATGTAGTTCTTAATTTTTCTTAAATAATATTTATCTTATTTAACATAAACATTGACATGAACATTCCTTATTGCAAATTAAGCTGAGCTATAAGCAACTACATATTTAGTTAAGACATCAGTTCAGCATTTATTAAGGTTAATTTCATTTAAAACAATCCTGTAGTCTTTTTCAGGCACAAACTCATGTGCAATTAATTTTCCTAAGGGTCACTTGAAAAACGGAGATTAAAGTGGAGGTCTGAAATTCGTCACATCCCTCAACGAAGTTGATACTAGCGGCTATGTCTGTCTTCCGCCAGTAAAGAGCACAGTCACGGAACAACGGGGCAACAGACCAAGGCTCACCTCCGAAGCGTGCAAATTCTCCTCCGTTGTACTCCCACGTGCTTTGGTTATTTTGCAAATGCAATTAGCCATAGCCATAAAGAAGTGAGACATGGGGAAGTCTGACACATCCAGGCTAGTGATGTCAGGACCGCAACTGACCTATGCTACAGGCTTTTAATGGTTACAGTGCAGTCCCTTGGACGGGCAATGCCCATCAATGCATATTGAACTGCAACAGAAACAGGCAAATGTGTAGACCATACATCCAAAAGATGGATTCTTCCATTTATTTCTATTTAGTGCCCTAACTAACATGAAGGCGTTGTCAATACATCAAAGCAGTGGAGCAAAGCAGCGATTGCAGCATCTAGGTATTTGTTATATGGCTATGATGATAATTAAGAAGCTGCTTACAATGATAAAACAAAGCCTTAAATTATGAATTACCTTCCGCACAATTGGACTGCCATCATTAATAAGTTGTGCAAGCATCATTGCCACGTTATGATCAATAGTAGTGGAGTGGTCTGTTCTTTCAGCAGAATTACCCACAAATGTGCCCAATGCAAATACAGCTGCACACCGCACCTGACAATGAGAAACGAGAGAGAAATTGCTTTGTCAGAGTCATCTTTAAACCTAAAACATGTAGGAAACACTTAAGTTAAAAAAAGAAACACAAAAAAACTTTCAGAACCTCTGGTACAGGATCAGTAAGGAGACTGTAAAGTTTTTCATGGGCACTGTCTCGAACTCCACACCAGCGTGCAGAATCAAAGTTTTGCCAGATTCGGCCCAAACATATTGCCACCCACTGCCTGAGGAGAGGATGAGGGTCATTAAGCTGCTCCAGACAGATCGCAATCAGGTTACCTTGCAGACAAGCCTCCTGAATGAGAAACGGACACAGACCCACTTGTTATATTATATATATAAATATATAAAGATATTAACATACAGTTTATGCTCCAAACTCTGTTAAAATACACTTCTAAGACAAATAAAATGCAAGATAAAGTATTACAAAACATGCTCTGTTGAGCAGTTTGTCCGTTTAGATGTTCCATGTAAGAAGACATGCTCTGTATAGAAATTGCTCATTCTTTGAAATGAAAAACAAACAAATAAAAACAGTTTATTATGTAAGGTCTATATACAAATTTAAGACATTACCAGGATTGAGGAGTCAAAAAGTTATGCATACTAAATTAAATTAAAAAACTAAAAAAAAAAAGTTAGACCTTTGATATAAGACAGTTGTGGTCTGGTGGTTAGAGAGTTGGATTTGTAAGCAGAAGGTTTCAAGTCCAGTGCCAGCAGACACTGACTAAAGAGTCCTTGAGCAAGGCACCTTACCCCTCGCAAACTAAAGAGAGCAGCCCCAAAAATGTAACGCAGCTGGAGGAAATAAAAAATAGAGGTATTTCGCATGGCTTGACATTGTAAACTACTTTACTTCTAAAATCGACACCAATTAAGATGAAATCGCAACCATTCAGTCGTCAGCTACAGTATTGCATAATAAAACCCCCTGAGGAACAGTTCCACTCATTCTCTACCATAAGAGAGGAAGAATTGTATAAACTTGTTAAATCATTTAAAGCGAAAACTTGTATGTTAGACCCCACTACATCTAAGCTCCTAAAAGAGGTGCTTTCAGAAGTCATAGATCCTCTTTTGACTTTTATTAACTTCTCATTGTTGTAAGGATATGTCCCCAAATCCTTCAAACTGGCTATTATTAAGACCCTCATCAAAACAACTTGACCACAAAGATCTAGTTAATTAAAGAGCAATCTCAAATCTCCCTTTCTTGTCCAAGATACTAGAAAAGGTAGTCCTCACAATCATACTCCTTTTTAGAGAAAAATGATATTGGTGAGAATTTCCAGTCAGGATTCAGAACGTATCATAGCACTGAGACTGCTCTTCTTAGGAATACAAATGACCTGGTCATTCACTGTAATGCTGATGGCACTCAGTTCTATATTTCCTCACGGCCAGGGGAAACCCACCAATTTAAAAAATAATGGAATGCATTGTCGATATAACTCACTGGAAGTAATTTGCTAATACTAAACTTAATGTTAATCCATGCATTAATGACCTTCAGATTAGATTCTTGTATTGCTTTATTGGGTGGATGTTCTGTACGCGTAGTAAACAAATTACAGTTAGTCCAAAATGCTGCAGCAAGAATTCTTATAAGAACCAGGAAGTATGACCACATTACTCCTGTCCTGTCAACACCTCACTGGCTCCATTTTAAACATCGTATAGATTTGAAAATTGTGCTTATTACTTATAAAGCCTTGAACAGTTTAGCATCTGAGTATTTGAATGAGCTCCTGTTACATTATAATCCTCCACGTTTGCTAATTTGTTGATAATAGCTTGATAACATCCAAATTAACTGCGGGCGGCAGATCCTTTTCCTACTTGGCACCTAAACTATAGAATAACCTACCTAAAAGTGTTCGGAAGGCAGACACACTCTTCCCTTTTAAATCAAGATTAAACACCAATTTCTTTAACCTGGTTTACACATTCATAAAACATACTTCTAATACCCAAATCCGGTAAAGGATTTTTAGGCAGCATAAATTAGGTAAACCGGAACAGGGAACACTTTCCACAACACCTGATATTTTAGCTACATCATTCGAATGCAATTGTCCCCTTTATTTATATAGCGCTTTAGACAAAATAAATCGCATCAAAGCAGCTTAACAACAATAATTAGTAAACAGTGTGTCATAATGCTTAATGTTAAAAGGCAATACATTATTGAATTCGGGGATGTTATCTCTGTTCAGTTTAATGGTGTCTGTGCGTTCATTTTCAATTTCTTGATGTCCTCTTGTTTACTTTAAAAGTGTCTGTGAGTTCAAATTCAATCAAGTCAACGATATTGCTATAAATGAGGGGACCCCAACTAAGCAAGCCAGAGGCGACAGTGGCAAGGTACCAAAACTCCATCGGTGACAGAATGGAGAACAAACCTTGGGAGAAACCAGGCTCTGTTGGGCGGCCAGTTCTCCTCTGACCAGACGAATCTACCAGTTCAAGTCCAGGCTGCAGCAGAATGGAGAAGAAACATCTGTGTGCTAGAAGAATGGCATTTTACTAATATTAGTCTGTTTCTCTCTTTTTCCGAGTTCAACAAAGCCACCATATCCAGCCTGTATCCACATCAGAAGGCATTGCAGTCACCCGGATCCAGAATGTAACCAGACAATGATAATGATCCGGATGGTGGATCATTAACTGGAAAGTCCCCACCAGCCCAGAAGGAGCTTGGTTTCTCCCAAGGTTTCCTTCTCCTTTCTGTCACCGATGGAGTTTTGGTTCTCTTTCCGCTGTCGCCTCTGACTTGCTTAGTTGGGGTCACTACATTCACAGCGATATGGTTGACTTTATTGAAAATGAATATGCAGACACCTTTTAATCTGAACTCAATGATGAACTACCTTTAACTATCATCCTGTATTTTACACAGTATTTTACTAATCAATGTTGCTCAGCTGCTTTGACGCAATGTATTTTGTTTAAAGCACTTAATAATTAAAGGTGACTTTGACCCCCGTCAGCTCTGCAGTGATATTTGGTCAACACACAATACTTGTAAGTTGCTTTGAATGAAAGTTTCTGACAAATGAATAAATGTAATGTTAATGTAAATCAATTTTTAAATATTTTTAAATATTTACTGCAAATTCAAACTTATCAAACAAATACATCTATCAACAACTTCAGAAGATTTAAAGCTTCATGTAATTTGAAAATCCTGGATATTGAAAAATCAGTTTGTTTTAAGAACTTGGAAGTCATAATATGAGAGCAGAACAGAATGGTTTGAAACTGAAGCTCCAAAATGTATTGGCAACATCTTCATCTGTAAGTCATCCCTTTGTGTAAGGGATTAATCTGTGTAACTTCTTAAACAGTGATCACAAACAATTGTGATACTATCCATGGTGTATATGTTTTGTTAAATAACAACTGTAAGCAGGGACATTTGTGTATTGAAGTATAACCCCCTCAATTACAGCAATGGTTAAAATAGCTGTAATTTGTTATGATTTTAGGAATGCTCCATTTTGTTAGCCTCATGGGGCTATAGCCGTTGATTTAAAAAATCCAGATTCAGTGACTTTCATTTTCTGCAAGGCAATATAAAAGTTTGTATATTGTATGTTTAAATCATATTTGCATTCTTATTGTAAATATTAAGTGCATGTTTGTAAACCATTTTTTATACTTAATAAATAGTATTTCATATTTTGAAATAAAGTTGTATTTATCTTGTTTTACATGGTCAGCAAACAATTTTCAAGTTGGATGTCCTGCACATATAGTATATTAGGTAAATTAACTATTTAAAAAAGTTTCTTTAGTATCGGATTGGTACTTGGTGATGGCAGGTAGTTGGTATCTACAGAATCAGTGTCAAAGATGCAAGAAAAAATAATTAAGCATCCTTAAATGTTGTTTGAACATGCAAAATCAGAATGTATCATTTTCTTTCACACCTGTCCTGTGTTATAATTGTTGACAATCACAGCAAGAATGAAGACAGCCATGGTTCGATGCTCTGCCTGGAAAAACAGTCAGGAGAAAATTCTATGTTTATCAACTATTTGAAACCAATTAGATTATATGTTATGTTATAGATTTGAATTGAAATGAAATATAACATTGATTTTAACTGTAAGCATATCATATGACTTTTGCAATTTGACAAAAATTTTACTTTTAAAAAGCAGGATATTTCTTTAAGATACTCACAGGCATGTATGGGTCAGCCAGCACTGATAGGAAATACTTGTGTCCATTGTCTTTTACCAAATCAGCTTGACAAGACTAGAAAAAAGGCAGAAATGGCAGAATGTGATAAATTCTAAAAAGAAAATAACTAGTAGAAGACAATTAATCTATTTATTTTTACCTAATTAAAACCCCTTGCAACAGAATGTTGAGAGTACAATCATTCACAACACATATAGGTCTGTTTCATTAATAATATTCTTCCATGCAATGGCTGCTAGTGGGCAGTGTCTACTGCATGAGCTAAAGAAAACACAGCCTACAGATATGTAGAATGTCAGACAAGCATTAGCATAGATGGAGGTTAATAAACAGTGGTTTGTCTTAAATGTTTTACATGAGTATGGGTTCCTAGCAGACTAATTCCAGCAATTGTGGCTTTCACAGAATTGGCATGCTGCTATATACATATTGGAGGGTATTTGCAATCCCTGGGAATGAACCCATGACCTTGATGTTGCTATCTCCATGTTCTAACCACTGAGCTAAAGGAAAGAATAGAGTCGTCCGTCAGAATAATAACATTTGTCTTGGCTCTTTTCGGATTTTGAGGGGAGTGAAAGGGGGACAAGCTCTTAAAAATATTAAACAAAGACATAAATGCGGTGGCATTGTGAACTGAATGTTCCAAAGGCAAAAGACCAAGGTGAGTGCCAAAACGCCATAGTGTTCATTCAACTCAATCGAATAAACTCAGTTGATAAACGAACAGCTCCTCAGTCCTTCTGAAGTGAATCAATGCGTTTCAGCTATTGTCAAGAGTATTGCCCTAGAAACCAAAAAGAATCCTCTGGAGACCCTCATCAAAAGCCAAGCAAAGCCGGCTGCGTGAAGTCAGGTGCCACCCAGATAAGCAAAGCAAGCTGCACCCATAGCTAAGATTCATCTTGTCTCCATGCTAGAACTAACTCATGTCTCATTGTTTCCCTATGTAATACAGACTGTGATCACTGCACGAAAGCACCAACAGCACTTACCCCAGAGAGCATGAAACACCAGCTGGGAGCATCATACCAACCCAGAAATTCCGATCTCTGTCGTTTACATTTGCATACATTGTCAATAAATCCACCTTCCGGGGCTTTTCATGTTACTCTTAATCTGTTACTCTTTATTCCAAGCTACACTATAAAAAGTTTAAAAAGTTGGAAGCCTTGATAGTATGTTTAATATAGGGTAATTTTAGGAGAACAAACACTTAAGACATTTCCAGCATAATTTAACAAGTATGTGAAAATTATTTTTCTGAACGGAAAAGTTTAACAACTTTGAATTAAATGTTACAGCACAGTTCATCTTAGTACCTTTCTTTGTGGAAAAGAAAACACAAAAATAAATTAAAATAAATCTAAATTATGAAAAAAAAATTATGGAAAAGAAAAACCAAACCATGAACTTGAAAATTATAAAATATGTTTTATTATAAAACAAATGTAATTATTCTGCAATTCCACAGCATAAAAATTTAGTTTATTCAGACTATTATATTTATTATACGGGTAAGCTGGTTAATGTGATCACATACGTACAAATGTTTTTTCTCTTAAATTAAACCGTTATGCGCTACATGCCTCAATGCTTTAAGTGTCTTCATTAGTTTTGTGTGATGAACTAAGCTACTGCATTGACCAAAAAAACGTTCCCTATTTAATTACACGTAACTGATACTTATCTATGATTATGTAGCCTATACAAATACAGCGTTCCGTTTAGGTTCATTATCAAACAGCACATCACCTTTTTTAAAGCCTGACAAGATGATGAGCATTCCCCAACATGCTCATAAATAGTCTTTAATTTGCACATATTTTAATCGCAAATTCAAATGAAATGCTCAAACTGTCCAGGCCTGTTCCATCTCATGCCATGATGAGGTCTATGATTAGACTGCTACTGAGCAGTAAACATCAACAAACCATAGCCAAGCGAACGACACTGACACACAGGTACTATTCTTTTCAGATGTACCAGAAATAATTTTAAAAGAGTTATAATCTTGTCAAAATTATACTACTGAGCTGTGATATATATTATAACTTTTATCAGTTATATCTCTCCTAATAAGATGAACTTGGTTGGGTTATAAACCTATGTGCATAATTTTTTTATCTATTTTAATCATTTTAGAACAAAGTGGAAGGTTACATACACTATCAACAGCAAGTATTTTCGCCCAGATGAAGACAAGAAGAGGTCTCAGCTCTCTTGCTGAACTCTGTAGAAGTTTTAAGACGTATGGAAAAATCCCCACCGATAGAGCCTAAAGAGAGCAAGAGAGAGATATCATATAAGATTTTAATAATATGTTAGCTAGTGTAAAATAAATATTGTTATAATTAATTCAATTAATTTTTACCAGACTGACAGCCCATGGTCCCAGGTCTAAAAAGCGCCCAAGCAAGTCCAGTGCCCTCAGTCTGTGTACCTGACTTAAGAGTACCTGAAAAAAAATTCAGACAGAAACATTAATTTTACATCCTGTTCTACGGCAACCTGCAGTAGTCTACTTTGTGGGACTTTGATCCCAAGGTCGCTAGTTCTACACTCTGTCCCAGCGGGGATACCATGATTGAGGCAAGTCCCTTGAGCAAGGCACCATTCTCCCCAACTGCTCCCCAGGCGCGGCAGAATGGCTGCCCACTGCTCTGCTCTAATTGCATGTGTTATTTGATTTAAACTTACGTAAGTTACTGGGAAATCTGTGAAGTTACAGTTCTCAAAGTTCACGATAAAGAGAGTCACTGTAGAAATCACACAGCAAACACCAGGTTTGTATCCAGCTTAACACATAATGATACTTTGGTAGAAAATCAAGAAGCAATATCTAACACCTGAGTTTGGTCATAGGTGTACATTTCCGACATGCACTGAACAAAGTTTACCAATCAGAGTAAACTTGGTTTATGATTAGGTAGGCATTAAAGAGACTAAATCAGGGGGGTTACATGCAGGGTAAAAGAAGCAAAGCAGCAAAGTCATTATTAAGATCAAAAATTGTTAAGTACATTTTTAAAGTTATGAAAGGGTCTCTTTAAAGTAAATTATTGTTTGTGCAATGAAGATGATTTTAAAGTTATCATTCGTGTAATTGAATCACGTTTAAATATATATTTCCTTACATGTTTTATTGGTCTTGCAAGAAAAATGTATTATTGTTTTAAATGTTACATTGAAAAGTAACGTTTCAAATGATGAAATGCTCTTTATGCTGCTTAACACTTCTTGGAACATAGCTATAAGCTGCTTCAGTAAATATAATTACCTGCAGGACAATAGGAAGCTGCTCTGGTGGATTTCTGTTTTCAACACCCATTGTAAGCCAGACTTGAAAAGCTGTCAGCTGCTCAGCAAAGAATGGACTGTGCTGTAAATACACGAAATATGTTTATGCATGTATACAGCCAAATGAGAGATGAATGAAAAATACACATGGACCCTAAGGCTGAAGTGATTTACTTATCATTCAAGTTTCATTGAAATAAAATCATTTAAACTATAACGTAAGCTGGAAAAAATACACATTTTCAAATTATGTAATGTTTTTTACAGATTTTTATTACAGTTCTTTTTATTTATGTAAAAGTAGATTTTGCAGATTTTTGCTTTCAAAAAATAGTTATTGATTAACTACAGCTAATTAAACATAATATATATTTAATTTCTATAATGTTCAAAAGTGTAAATTTTATCCACATTATCTTCATTAAACACAAAATTTCTTAAGAGCAAATAATAAAAATACCCTTAAATGAGTACTCCGCCTAACTACCACACAATGTGGTCATTTTTAGTCTATGTTCATGTTTGTTTGCTCAAACAGTTACAGATGGTTAGAAACACTGTTTTCACTTGTTTGCTGCACTTCATTCAACTAAGTGATGGTGGCGATTCATGTTAAGGTTGGCGGTAATTGTTAATATCAATTCAAAGAAAACACTGCAGGCTTATCATGTATTAGTTGCAGTGATTTACAGTCCAAAAACCTATGGCATAAAACAAGCTAGGTAACATAATAATTTAAAAAGTAGCAGATTCATGGAAAAAATCATCGGATTTTAGCATTTGTTGCTTTATTCAACTAAGTTTTAATGGATCAGCTTCAATTTTAAAAAGATAATTTTATATGATGTTTAAAGTGAACAAAATAGCTTTGACCATCTACTTGATGGAAGTTCTACCACTATGGATGAACTTCATTCCCTCACACTAGATTTTAAGCAAAGGTGATCACGGTAAGTAAGTAGTGGGTCAAACCACTGTGTTGCAGGGGAAGGGGAACTCAAGTGTTTCTAAACTTAAAGCACATTTTTTGTGGTTTTATTTTTTTCTACAATGATTTTAGAATACAAATATATTTATTCACAACAGACAGGTGAAAATTAATAAATGTAAATGTTTGTCTCAAGTGAAACAAAGTAAGCCCCATGTCTCTACGATATTCTGATTTGTAGATATTGGTCAAGCTCGGTTGTGGTCACTTCATTTTCAGCGATATCGTTGCTTTGACAAAAAAATTTATGCAGAGACACAAAATCAATGGATCATGATTGTTTGCCTGAGTAAAGCAAGCCCACCCCCTTGAATCTATGACATTATGATGCAAAGATATCCATTTAGGCATTTTATAATGAGAGTCAATGAGATCGGTTTGAAGCTTGTTATAAATGGTTGCTATGGATGTGGCTTGACTGCCAAGCATGCTGTAAGAGGTAAATTATTCCACCATCTAGGGACCATGTCAGAAAAGGTGCAAGAGAGCGAATCCTTACCATTTTGGGACGGCACCACAAGTCTTCCCTCGTTAGCAGTTTATGTAAAACTACTATTTTGTATCGCTATTTGAACTTCAAACATTATTTTCCCACATTTCTTCTCAAGTTTCCATTCACATGTATTTTTAGTAAATAAAAATGTAAAAAATATGTATCCTGAGATACATAACGTATCCTGAGATACGGGAACGAGTAATGCGTCGAAGATGCTTTGTGCAAACTCCTTTTTCCTCCTGAACTAAAGCCCTTTTCAATAACGCAGTGTTACTGCACGCCCATTGGTTCATGAGCTGAGAATGACTAACCAATTTCTAGGCAGCGGAGCTGCAAATAGCATGGCCAGCAACACAGTCCTCGTTTCCATATCTCAGGTAACCAAGGTTAGGTTAGTTACAGAGTACGTTCCCTATTGATACTTTACTCTGCCTCAAACACGCTATGGGGAACCAGTACAATACCGCTGTGCTATTGAGACGGCCAAATGGCCGGATTAATGGGCCATAAGCAGCCATGAGTGGCCTATAGTGATGGACTCGAACAAGATGTGCAACCTTGAACTCCATCAAAGTTCAAAAGCGCATATAAAGGGCATGATGCCCATAGTAGTAGCCTACATGGTTTATCCATTTAAACAGACAGTACCCAATTCGGAATATCCAAATTATAAAATCTTGCAAATGTGAAAGGCGAAGCACAACCAGCTGCCGCACAGATATCTCCAATCGATACCCCATTCGACCAAGGCAAAGATGAGGCAATTCCTCTAGTTGTGTGGGCTCTTATTCCCATAGGGCATTAAAAACCCAAGAAGGAGTATGCTAACCCGATAGCCTCAACAATCCATTTGGATAACCTTTGAGTCATTAGGCCCAAATTCAAGGAATATTGGACTCACAGAGAGTGCATGTAAGTCAACCTTACGGTGTACTGAAGCTATCACTAGCGGCAAATCCTATGATGGAATAGTAATGGGACGAGAAAGTTTGAGCCTTCAAGAAGCTCTCAGGAAATGGAAAACTAAGTTGTTCTTCACCACTGATTGGCCACAAATAGGGGTGTGGTATGCTGCTATGGCTGCCACGTACACCTTAAGTGTGGAGGGGAAGCGTCCTTTGTCCAATAGCTCCTGTAATAAGGATAGTATGGTGGATATGTCACAGGACCTTGGGTCTGTACTGCAGGCTGTACACCAGGCTGAGAAAGCAGACAACTTAATATTGTTCCGAGACAGCATGTTTGAACCCAGGTAGTCTCCCTAGTACATGCATTGCTCTCAGGGAACGCAGATTAAGTTGTGCCCATTTCAGAAGACGTTCCACCAGAGTGAAGAGTCGAGCTGAGGATAGACCAACCTGATGTTTTATATAGGACAGTACTGTCATACTGTCCAAACAGTCCAAAATATGGTGTCCCTTGAGGTTAGAAAGGAGAGAGTGAAGGCCTAAACATACATATGATATGGATCTTCGATATGGAGACGTCCCTGTTGCCAGGCACTGGACGGTACTTTCGGCTTCAACCAGTATTGAAGGGGCCGCATGCAAGCAGGGCCAGCTAAAGAACTGGGGATGCAGAGGCTATAAGGCCCAGCATTTTTTTAAAAAGCCTTTAGGATAGAGTGTTCCAACTTTGAAGGAAGCCACCAGCCGCTGGATGGCCAATGCCCATTGCGGTGTAACTGCAGCCCTTATCTGGTTTGAGTCTAATATTGCTCCTAGGAACGAAATTTGTTGGCTGGGTAACAACATGCTCTTGGCAAAATTGACCCTGAGTACCAGGCACTCTAGATTGCTGAGAAGACAGGATTGTGAGATATCAGCTCCTCCTTTGACTGGGACAGGATGAGCCAATTGTCGAAGTAGTTCATGACTCTGATTCCTTACTGTATTGAAGGGAATAGAGCTGCGTCCATGCACTTCCCAAAAGTATGGGGAGCCAGCGACAGACCAAAAGGCAGAACTGTGTATTGATATGCCACTCCTTCGAAGGCGAACTAAACAATTGCCTGTGATCAGGGCAATCTGGGTGTGGAATTTCTTGAGATTGCTGCTAGGAAAAGGTGGAATCGTAATTTTGCTCTATTTGTGAAAATGTTTGCGTTTTATTTCTGTTATAACAGAAGTGATAGTTGAGGGCACAATTAAAGTGGGCCCGGGGGTCACAATTGTGTTGCTTACAAACATTTAGCCGCTTGCACAAAACAAGATACTTGGAGGCTTAAAAGAGGTGTCTTTGGGGCTGTACCTGACACAACAGAACTTAAAACCTTCCTCTTCCTGCTCGTTGTATCAGAAGGATGCCTGAGGCACCTTGTCCAGCACTATCTTAGGGCATGGCGACTGCCGATGAGGGAAGGACAAGCCGAGTGGGAGTGATGGGAAGGCTCAGTTTTAGGTTTATTAGCTGTTGGAGCAGCAGAGGTTGTGGCCTATTGCAGGCTGGTGAGTTGGTGAAGTCTTAGAACGGCTAGGAGCCATGTAGGAGCTAGAACGCTTTGGCAGGAAATGACGCATTGCCTGGGAAGATTTATGAACCGTTCAGCAAAGCAGTCGACTGCAGGACCGAACAGACAAGATTGGGGAGTCGAGAAAGATTACCTTCTCCGCCTCCTTAATCCGCCTCCAGCACTACTAGATTAGCCATGGATGTGCTGATTGTATGGGCTGTCATCTTTGTAGCACGTAGAGCTAGATCAGTAGCTTAGAAGGATGAGCAATTTTTTCCTCCAACCAATAGCTGTTGGGGGGGGGGGCAGAGATATGCGAGAGTAAATCCTGTGTCAAATTGTCTGCTTATATAGCCAAGAACCAAGCCCCTTTTGACTGGCTTTGAGGCGCCTCTTCGCCATAGGTTAGTGCAGCTCTTTCGCCGAGCCATTGGTTAGTCATTCGTTTTTATGTGATAACCAGTTTTCATGTGTCTTATCTTGCTGTTTTTAACATTGCCATTGGATGGCTTTATGTTCCTCTTGAGGTTCTAGATGGGAATGGCCCAATATCCTAAAAAATGCCAAATAAAACAATTTGAATTGTCCCTTATTTTTTCTTTTAACTTATTTGTTATTGGCAGGTATACTTATTATGTTTAGTCTCTGTCTGAAGATTAAAAACTGTGAGTGTACATGGAAACTGTATTCCATAGACGTTGACCTAACAGGCGGATAACAAGCATCATCAACAAAATTCCTAACATTGAAAGATTACTTCAATGATTCAGTAGCTTTCTAGCAAAATACAGGATAATCAAGATCAAGATTTTCTGATCTGGAAATAATTTCTCACCTTCAAATCTTAACACAAACCAAAAATCCGTTATTCTCACCCTAAAGGCTGTCCCCTCCTCAATGATGGTGGGAAGCTGTGAGAGGCAAATGTCCACTGCAAGGTCCCATGCTTGCCTGCAAACACAAAAAGACACCGCGTGGGTCAATGTCAATCCCACATATTTCTTGACAGATTAAAAGATCAATCTAAAGCAGAAATTTATTTAAATTAAAAATATTATTAAGAGATATATAGAGCCCTTTAAGATAAGCAGCAACCTTGGTAAATTTGAGCAAATTAGAATGATTATCTCGCATCGTTTGTCCATTATGAAATTTAGTTATTTAAGCTTCACAAAATATTGTGAAGCTCCATAGTTTTTTCACAATAATAACATCTTGGAATTTTACATATTTTAAGTTAAAGATAAAAAATGGAACAATGCAGATGTATTCATATTTGCCAAGGGTGTAAATACTGTAGAACAGAACTGTATGAACAGGGCTTGACACTGTATTACTGTAATATAAAATTTGCCAAGCATTTTTAATTGGCACATTTTTGGGAAATTGATTAATTTGATTATAGTTAACAAAGGCTTGCTAAAGTTTTAAGTTTACACCTTATTACAAGTTTGTGTTTAATGAACACAATCAAATCATCCAACATGCCACTAGTGGATGTGTCTTTTGAGATGAAGAACATTGTTAAATTAGTCATATTAGTCACATAAGAATAAAAAATGCAACTAATAATATCATGATAAGCATTGCGTTTGTGTTACTGAATCAGGTAGCCACCTGCAGTTTCTGGATCTTTTAATTAACGTGGGGAGACTGCATACCCAAAAACTTACAACTCTACCATATGGATGATGCCGCCAGCTTCCAGCATCAAGCCAAAATATTCGACAGCCTTTATTTTTCCACCACAGACCAAGCAATTTATTAACCGTATAAACAGAACAATAAATGCCAACAGTCTATAATGAAAATACAAAGAACTTAAATGTCTTGTTTAGTTTACCCAGGGTCATACATATTAATTTACAAATGTAAAATTTATATTATACTAAGAATTTATATTAAGTTGATGAAAATGTATTCCAACAATTTAGGGATAATAGAAAATTAAGACAAAATTATTAATATCTATAAACTTACCACATAGAATGCATGTATGTGGGTGGTAACCTGGGGCTGCTGACAGGTGTACAGTTATATGACCTCATAATTCTCTCAGCCAGTAGAAAATTACGAAAAAGACTTGCCACCAACAGATCCTGACGAAACAGTTTCTGAAAGAGATCTACAAAGACAGGAAATTTTTACATAGAAGTGGAAATGTACCTTGTATTTTTTATGAAAATAAAAAAAAGATTATGCCTATAAATAGATGTTTTCTTCTCTTGCTATATGTAGGACAACATGCAAATCCATTCAGCACAGGCAACCAGTTAAAGCCATATACTAAGAAGACATCAAAAAATGAATACAGTAAATTTACATTTTATATTTTCCATGAAATATGGTAAAAGGTCCCGTTCTTTACGTTTCCATGTTTCAAACTTTAATAAGTGTATAATGTTGTTAGAGTAAAGATTATATCTGAAAAATTATAAAGCTCAAAGCCAATATAATGCAGATATATTTTATTTAACAGAAATTGCCTACATAAAACTGTGGGTTTGTACTACATTTATCTACTTCCTTCTTTAGTGACATCACAATTGATGACCGCCCACAGGAACACACAAAAGAGGAGGACTGGTCTTGTCTCCCACGGAGAGCGTGCCATGACATCGAATCTCTGTTTTTTTCATCCAAAAGTCGAATCTGTACTTTTGGTTATAAGTTATGTCTATATTTGTTCCTAAATATAACTAATCCACATGTAAAACTATGTGCAGTATATTTAGCTGAGGACACATTCTTCAATTTTAAGTGCCCGATTTGCACACCCATCATTCTTAAACAAAGGAGCAGTTCCCTGTTTGTCTGGAGAAGGTGTAGTTTATGGACCCCAACCGGTAATTGTTTTGTTTTATTTAAGTTGGTGTGTTTAACAGTTTGTGCAGCTTACTACAAAAAGGCCAACGCCATTTAGCTTTGTTAGCTAGATGGTAATTGTAACTAATCTGACAATAAAGTGTTGTAATTCAACCAGATACCATCGATAGTTGGTGTTTACAATGATCAGTTTAAATTATTTGTTGAATAAAAGTGAACACACACACGCACGCACGCACGCACGCGCACGCGCACGCGCACACGCACACGCACACACACACACACACACACACACACACACACACACACACACACACACACACAGATCAGAGCAGTAGGCAGCCACGCTGCGGCACAGCACTTGAATAAACCTGCTCTTAAATAAACCTACTCTGAATCCTACACTTCTGGAAAACTACAGACCGCTATCTCTCCTTCCCTTCATCGGAAAAAGCCAGGAGCATGTTGTCTTTTTACCAACTCCCTGCCTACCTTACCATGCACAACGTCCTAGACAACAACCAATGTTTCAAGAAGGGACACTCTACAGAGACGGCACTGATTTCAGTTGTTGAAGACCTAAGCTAGGCAAGGGCGCCGTCCAAATCATCTTTTCTCATCCTGCTGGACCCACTGCATTCTCCTTTCAACCCTCAAGGCAAAAGGCCCTCCGGTGGTTGCAATCGTACCTCTCAGGTACATCCTTCGGGGTATCGTGGCGAGATGTAGTAAAAGGTGTACCTCAGGGCTTAGTCTTAGGACCGTTGCTCTTCTTGATCTAAAGGAAGTTGTCGGGATCCTATATTCAAAGCATTGCTTGTCCTATCACTGTTATGCAGACGACACCTGGCATTTTATTCTGAAGATCATACGATTTTGTCCCGAGTCTCAGCATGCCTAAGCAACATCTGGCTCTGGATGAAGCACCATCACCCACAGCTAAACCTTGCAAAAACTGAGCTTCTTGTCATTTGGGCCAAACCAATGACCCATCACGACCTCTTTATCCAAATAGGATCATAAACTTTTGTGTCTATGACTGCTAGAAACTTAGGAGTAAGAATCAATGACCAGCTAAACTTTACTGATCATGTTGCCACCACTGCCAGATCCTGCAGATTCCTGCTCTACAACATTAGTAAGATCCAACCTTTCCTCTCGGAACATGCTACACATATCATAGTCCAGGCTATGGTCCTGTTTTACTCAGGGAACCAATGACTATCCCATTATCATATTGAAGCAATTAAGCAACGCACATAGCATTTACAGCGAGAGTTTTACTCAGTTAAAGTCAAAGTCATCTTTATTTATATAGCGTTTTAAACAAAATACATTGCGTCAAAGGAGCTGAACAACATTGATTAGTAAAACAGTGTTTCCATAATGCAAGATGATAGTTAAAGGCAGTTCATCATTGAGTTCAATGCAAGTTAGCAAGCCAGAGGCAACAGCGGCAAGAGACCAAAACTCCATCTGTGAAAGAATGGAGAACAAACTTTGGGAGAAACCAGGGTCAGTTGGGGGGCCAGTTCTCTTCTGACCAGACGAAACCAACTGCAGCAAGGTGGAGAAGAATCATCTGTATTCTGTGGTCTTATCCCACTGGTCATTTAAGGCAAGGTCTTTGCAGGGCAACCAGTCACAATCCCATAATCTTAATAAAGTAATGAAGCCACATCCATGGCATAAAAACAATAGAACTTGGCAATCCTTTAACAACACCTACATCTCTGCATCAGAACATCCTAGGGGAAGGGGGGTTGGTTAGATTTACTTGTGACTTAAAATACTTTTAATTTAAATATACCAAGCAACGTCCATAAAAACCAAACACATTAGCCTAGAAACCATTTGACAAGACCTATATCTCTGCATCAGAACCTCAGATAGACATGGGGGTTTGTTCATTTTACTTATGACTTGGAATATTATTAGTTTAAATATCACAAGCCATGCCCACAGCAACTAAACAAATTAGCCAAGTAACTGGTTAGCCAGACCTAAATCTCTGCATCAGTACATTGTAAAGAAAGGGTTTGGTTCTTTTCCGTTGTGACTTGGAATATAATCAATTTAAAATATCACAAGCCACGCCATAGCCCATAGAAACACATTATCCTAGCAATCTTTAAGCCAAACCTTTACCTCTGCATCACAACGTGATAGTGACAAAGGGGTTGGTTTACTTTACTTGTGACTTTGAAAATATTAAATTAATTGTTTAATATTATTTATCAGGACCAACCTCTTGGAAGGACATTCCATGCTATCGTGTCAGTGATGGCTGTGAAAATCCAGTTGAGCTCTCCTAATGGTGTCCTTCTGTCATTCAGCCTGCCTGGGATCCTGACAAAAACATAAACATAGAGGTAAAACAAAAGAATCGAATAGTTTTTGGGAGACAAAACACTAAAATGTATGATGTAATGTTGTCCAAACCATAAGGCAGGGGTCATAAACTATATTTGTCAGAGGGCCAGAGTTTTACAAATAAAAAATAAAATAAATAAATGTCTAATTTTGGCTTAACATTATATTTAATGTTTATACTTTTTCCATTTATTACAAAACTGAAGGCATTTGATTCAGGCTCCCAGCACGTATACCAGAGTCAACAACTAGGAGAAATAGACATTTTGCATCAACTCAATTAGGCTAAGTCAACTTTATTTATAGAGCGCTTGAAAAACAAACACGGAGGGGTCTCTTCAGAGAGGCAAAAAAATGGCACTCTCAAAGACCATGAAACGCAAAGTTGATGTAGTAAACAGATTCTTCAATAATGACTGGACCGAAAAGTATGCATTTATCATGCTAACCTTCCGAAATGTATTATCAGTATGCCTGATTTGCAGCAAAACTGTTCTTGTTGCAAAAGAGTACAATCTGCGCCATCACCACAAAACATTCTAATTTCAAGGTTTCATCTTCTGCGCAGTCAGAGGCCTGTCGGAGAAAAATAGCCACATCAAATCTGCCTACTCCCATGCAAGTGTCATAATTTGATTGATCAAGAGAGAGTGACATGTGCATTCCTGCAGGCTGCTTCGGTACCTTGCAGACAAAACAGGCCTTTCACGAAAAGTGAGGTTTTAAAGGAGTGCATGTTCACCGTTCTGGAGGAACTTGCCCCCGACAAATCAATGGACAGAATTATTGCATCTGTTAAAGAGTACCTCTGTGTGCCTCAACCAATGCACATCATGTACACATTTCGGCAGAACAAGTGCAGAAAGCTGTCATTGACGGGGTTAAGGAAGCCAAATATTTTTCGCTAGCTATTGATTTTTCGCTAGCTATTGATTCAGTGACATCACAGATTGTGCGTTTTTGTCAGAAACGCTGGTGGCATTTTGTGGCAAGATTTCAGAGAAGAGCTGTTGGCATTGCTTACACTGGAGGGCAAGACCACTGCTGACATCATCTTTAGAATAATTGATTATATTATAGAATAATTATATAGAATATATATATATATATATATATATATATATATAGAATAATTTTTAAAAAAAGCCATGGTTTGCCCCTGGATAAAATCAACCACACATTGACAGATAGTGCACCTGCCATGATTGGAAAAGAGAGGGTCTGGTGAGCAGAATAAACACTATCCCTCCTAAAACTAACGTACTCCAATATATCATGCATCAGAGCATGCTGTGAACAAAACTAAGTGGGAAGCTCAAAGAGTTTAAATTTAGTTTTTTTGTGCTTGAATCCCAGGCTTCTCATGATGACCTGTTCTCCACAATGAAGTGCAATGGCTAAGTAAGGGCCAAGCCCTGGAGTGCTCCGTTGAACAGTGTTTGCAAGTAGTGGATGTTTTAAAACAAAGTTAATCCAAAGCGGCACCTGACCAACTCTGCGTCATGCAAGACACCTTATACATGTGCAATGTTGCGTTTTTAACAGACATCTTCTCCCATTTGAATGCACTTAATCTATAGCTGCCAGGAAAAGGAAAATCAGTTGTGGATTTGGTCTGGAAAGATCTGTTCCACAAAGATTTGTTTTCAGGGAGGCTGCTCCACTTCAACACACTGAAGAGGATGGGGGAAGGCAATGTAACAGACAAGATGAAGACATTCATCACAAAATTAAAAGACAACTTCTCTGCTAGATTTGATTACTTTTTAATTTCCAGGGATGTTATTGGATTTGTGCGTGACCCATTTGCATCTTGTCCCGAGATCTATGACACATTGAAACTGCTCACTAGGTAAAATGTAAACTCAAGCTACTTAGGAAAGTCAAGTACATTCAACTGGTTTTGTCAAATTTGTTGGATTTACTTGATTATTCTGTTTTATGTGATGTTTTTGGTTGATGCAAAAATCGAAATAAACAACTTAAGTACACAGTATTTTAGAGTGAGTCCTACTTAAGACCAAAGTTTTGCAAATACCATGGTGCCAAAAGTTGTAAACGCTTTTTATAATCTTTCTCTACCCCAAAAACAATATTTTACATTATAATGTTTTTTTTTTATTTCTTTTATGCAAAGATTTCAGAACACAGACATTTAATTTTTAACAGTTTTTCCTCACTTCAAATTGCTCCCTAAGCACCCCTACATAGAGCACTATCCACAGCTCATAAGACATAAGAGTTAGAAATGACCTTCTCCTTTCATCCGAACAAGGTTGTATCTCTCTATTAGTGCTATTGGATATTAGTGGTACCTTTGACGCTATTGACCAAAACATTCTTTTGCATTGACATGAACAATTTGTGGGCATAAATGGAAGTTTAAGTCGTACTAAACTGACTGTCATCGATTCGTAGCAGTTAGTGAAGAGCTATCATATCGATCAAAAGTGCAGTATGGAGTACCTCAAGTTCTAGGGCCGCTACTTTTCACACTATACATGTTACCCTTGGGAGTTGTCATCAGGAAACATGTGTTTGCATTCACCGTTATGCTGATGACACTGAGCTCTATATTTCCTTGCGGCCAATTCGACAACTAATAGAAAGCATTAGTCGATATAAAAAACTGTATGACAAGTATACTGCTAAACTCTAAACTAAATTATAGGACCTAAAAACTCTGCATGTAACAACCTAGAACACTGTCTAAGATTTGATTGAAGCACTGTAAATTCATTGTCATCAGTTAGGAAGCCAGATGTGCTATTTGAAAGACATTTTTCCTTGGAAAACCATATTTCTAGTATTAGTAAAATTGCATTTTTTCTATCTCAAAATATATACAAATCATGGCCTATAATCTCAATGTTAAATGCAAAAAAGTTAATCCATGCAATCATGACCTCAAGGTAAGATTCTTAAAATGCTTTATTGGGTGGATGTTCTGTACACGGAGTAAACAAATTACAGCTAATCCAAAATGCTGCCGCAAGAGTTCTTTCAAGAAACAGGAAGTTTTACAATATTACTCTGGTTTAGTCAACACTAAACTGGCTCCCTATCAAACATGGTATAGATTTTATTTCTTATTACTTATAAAGCCTTGAACAGTTAAACACCTCAGTATTTGAATGAGCTCCTGTTACATTATAATCCTCCACGTTCGCTGCGTTCTCAAAACTCAGGGAACTTGATTATACCTAAAATGTCAAAATCCACTGCGGACGGCAGATCCTTTTCCTACTTGGCGCCTTGCCTTAGGAAACAGATGATTCTTCTCGACTCTGCTGCAGCCTGGAATAGACTTGCTGGTTTCGTCTGGTCGGAGGACAGCTGGGTCCCCCACTTTGCCTAATTCTTCCCCCAAGCCACTAGATCGAGACTATACCGAGATCAGTGGGACATTGCAGTCAGCCGGAGTCAGTACGTATCCAGACCGGATGGTGGATGGGTAACTAGAATCTAGAGCCGCGGTTACAGATCCCCTGCACAGACTTTGCCTCGGATGACAATCGGGATAAGACCACAGGGTACAGATGATTCTTCTCCACCCTGCTGCAGGCTGGAATTGAAACGCTGGTTTCGTCTGGTCAGAGGAGAACTGGCCCTCCAACTGAGCCTGGTTTCTCCCAAGGTTCCTTCTCCTTTCTGTCACAAAATGGAGTTTTGGTCCCTTGCCGCTGTTGCCTCTGATTTAAACTGATCAGAGATGACATCACTTAATTGAAAATAAATGCACAGAAACCCAATGATGAACTGCCTTTAACTATCATCTTACATTATGGACACACTTTTTTACTTATCAATGTTGTTCAGCTGCTTTGACGCAATGCATTTTGTTTAAAGCTCTTTATAAATAAAGGTGACTTTGACCTGCTTTGTTCTGTTATCAGGTTATTTACTCTCAACGCTAGTTTAAGTTGTGCCAGATTGTTTTTCCTCCTTTCTTTAGTCCTGAGGAGTCTTCTTGTTTTAAACATGTTGTTGAGAAATGTTAAGTAAGGGCATGGGGAAAAGTTCTGTGTTCGTTTTATAAAAAAAAAAAATTAAACTTTGAACGGCTCAGCAGGGTTGCCAGTTGATGATAAGCGCTGTAGAGGGTAAGAAAAAGTTTTTTTTAAGCTAGTGAGTATAGCAAGAGATTTTTGTGGGGAAGGTGTAGCAGAAAAGAAAATTTTTGGTGTTTTTGTGCATTATTTTTGAATCCTTGAAAACTTCTTGTACAAACCTGGAGTCCAGCAAGCAGAGCAGATTATTGCAGTAGTCCTTGGTACCCTCGACATAGCACTTGTTTAGCCCTTGATTCTTTGTAAGTCACTTTGGACAAAAGCGTCTGTTAAATGCCTAAATGTAAATATAAATGTAGTCCAGCCTGGAAAGGAACAGAGCTTGGACTAGGATTTGTGTAGCATAGAGGAAAGATCAAATCTTCTTAATGCTGTACAGCAGAAATCTGTAGGATATGGCAGTGCTGGCAACATGAGCGGTTAATTTACGATGATCATCGAATAATACTCCCAAGATTCCTGCTGTTCTAAAGGGCACCATTATTGATGATCCTTGTTGAATAGAGTTCGTAACGGATTTATGAGTTTGCAGGGATAGGAAGTTACGTTTTCGCAAGTTTATCCTGTAGGTGATGGTTCTTCATCTAGAGGGAGATGAAACTTAGGTGTGTTGAAAGTTCCAGCCCTGATGTACAGGTCTGTGGAATGTCCTATCATGAACCCTGGTTGGTTGCTGTCCAGGAGGTTTGCAGAGCAAAGGTAGGAGGAATTTTTTTGACGCCCTGAGATTTGTGCTTTTTCAGTTTGCTAAGAAACACACAATTAGCTAAAGTCTGGTATCACTGCATGCAGCACAAGCTGGGTTAAAATAATATGTGAGGATCATGCATGTACATGATTGTGTATTTTAGAAAGCAATGTTTTCATGGTTAGTAAAAAACAATGTTCTTATGTCACTGAAAAAAGGCAATCAAACACAAACAGAATGTTTGTTAACAAGACTTTTGAGTTCTAGATCTGAGTTCTAAAATGATGTAAACATCATTATGTTCATTCAATCTCAGAAAACAATATATTGATTTAGGGTTTCTTAAACACTTTTTGGCTAAATGCTAAGGGGTGTGAACAATCACAAATATTGATGTGATTGACAACGGAGAAGACAAAGAACCGAATAATGAGCTGCAAAATGAGTCTGTATATAAACAAGTGTGTAAAAGTGATGGATCTGCTACAAAAAAAGAAATGAGGACAAAGTACATCTATATATTCTTTGTTAGTAGTTTATTTTAAATATTTTAAGCTATCATCCCAAAAACTGATTTACAGTCTTTTATTTTTTTTATAAATTTTTTTGAAGATGCTCATGGGAGTGTTTGCATCACATAGTATTAGCTGTGCTCCAGGTTCCTGAGTGAGTCTGTGGGACACTTCACTCTCTGATTTCCATGACAGTCTGGGAGGATTCTACCTTTGCAGTCCTCACACCTGAAATACAAAAAAATTAATTTACAATCTTCCATTTACACAAGAAACCATATTATTAACTATATTAGAGAAACTATATTACTATATTGTGATGTTTACTGAAACTGGAGAAATAAACTCATTTGAAATATTAATATATTCAAATAATACCAAATATAATAATAATACAGAGTCATTACAGCACATAAATTATAAAGAGGAACGGACACAGTTTATAATTAATAGTTTGCAAGCATGCTAACAATAGCGCTCAATGCTATCTCCTAAAACTCACACATCAAGATTACCACAAACAACACTTACTATCAATAATATGTGCTATAATAAACAATATTGTTGTGTTATATTGTGTCATTTATCGTGTGCATTCGAACAGCACAAGTGAGATCATAAAGGCTTAATGTAACTTTCTTTGAGAATAAACAGACAGGTACACTAAACCTGTCTGAATAACAACACTGCACAACATAATCATACAAACAACAACACAGAAATCACAACAATATATTAAAATATGAAGACTTACTCGTCAGGTTTTTATCTTCCTCTGGGTCCAGATGCTCTGTCAGGTTTTGTCATCTGAATTGTGTTGTTTTTGTAATGTGAAGATAAAAACTTGATCTCTGTCCAGATCTAGCTAAAGTTTATTCATTCGTGTGCTACATCATCGAAAATCCGTGAATAAAGTTAAATAAATTCTATAATAGGTTTAATCTTTTCAGTCAGTATTTTGGGGGTGTGAACATAATGACGTGTCTGACCTCAGACCATTTAAATATGAACAGCGCACAATCACAGAGAAGCGGGATCACATGAACTATAATAAGCTGACACAGGAGAAAGCATTCCTCCTTACTTTTATAAAGATTACATAAAAATAGATTATTTGACTTCAATGTGAATTTGCTGGTTTAAAATTTCACATTTCAAGCTTTCCATGTATATAATGTTTATGTGAGACAAATATTCACTGAGATTTATGTTGTTTAATTTACGTGTTTGGAGACCAAAACTAAAGAAAAATCACCCACTGTCTGTTTTCTTCATTTACAAATAACACAGCTTTAATATTTTTTTATTTAAAATTTATTTTATATAATATTATTATTATAAGTGTATTCACGTTAAAATAGACCTTTACAGTTTCTAATGATGTATTTATATAAGTTATATTAGATATTCACTGTCTTTATCTGTGTTATGAAAACAACATGACTCAAACGCGCCGCCGCGTTTGTCACCCCAGAGGATTAAAGTGCCAAATCTTTTTTCCAGAGTTTTCTTTTAGCGAGAGACACATCTATGACAGGTCTGTAAATGATCATCATGTTCAAATTAATGAACATTTTTCTGATGAAATGAAAAAAAGAATAAATGATCACTTGGAGTTAAGTCTGTTGACAGTAAAATCTGTAGAGTCATTTTTATTGAGCACTCAGCAGATACTAGGACAGCCGCAAGCCTAGAACCTTCTTAAAGAAACAGTAGCCTAATAATCTGATGAAATTATAAATGATAAATTCAGTTTTTTCCTCTTTTTCTTATCCTTCTGAGACAAAATTTTCCATCTCTAACTCCTCCTACAACTTTCAAACAAAATCTTACAAACTTCACACATATCATTAGTCTAGGCTCTCTTAAGTTGCTATACCTCTGAGAGATCAGACTTATAATTTTCTGAAAACAGCCGATCAAACTTCTCCCACAGATTATCATTGCTTGAATACTTAGCTGTTTTCTTTAAAATCTCACCGCTCCACCCAAACAGACACGGAGTCTTTAAATCACTGCACTCTCTTCCTGTTTCTCTATCTGAAATGTTATAGAGTGAGTGGGTGGGCTCATTTAACTCAGGCAACCAATCATATTCGTAGGATCCTTATGAAGCATCAATTCACGGCTTATAGTATCATCAACTAGCAGCTGTCAGGCAAGCTCACACAAATTAGCTTAGTTACCGTTTGCCAAGAAATTTATTTTGGCACCAGATCATCATAGAAACTGAGGGGTTGGTTCTTTACACTTGTGGCATAGAGTATCATTAACTGGCAGCTGCCAGGCCACGCCCATCGCAACAAAAGGATCAGCACCGGTTAGCAAGACTTGTGTCTTAGAGATATTCCAGGTTTATTCACTGACTTTTTATCTAACTAGCTCTTCTTGACCATTTTTTTGTTTATTTAAATAAAAACAGACTGCAGCTCAACACCTACTTCTCAATCAGGTCCAAGGTCACTCCTGGAACCAGCTTTGCACTTCTCTGCATACAGAACCTGTCAGGAGAGATTAGACAAGAAACGCACTCATCTCAAGTTCTTGGTGTGGGCAAAAGATTAGATATGTTTTTCTTGCCAAACAATTACTTTTATACTTTTCATTTCGCTAAAAGCAGCAGGAAAAGTTATATCACTAAATAGTCCAATGACGTTAACCCACCCAAATGCATGCTCCCACAAAGCACTGTCTTAAATTGAGTTTGTGGTAGATTGTAAAAGAAATCTCACCAGCGCAGGGCAATTTTGATTGGTGTAGTAAGGCAAGAGGTAAAGAGGTCAGCAGGAAGGTCAGGGTTCATGGGCAAGAGTTCACTAGCTTCACAAGCAGCCAGCTGAATGCAGTTTTTCATTGAGGGAGGCAGTGGCATTTGAGCCAATGGGTGGTTTGGATTTATTGCTGCCACCTGGTAAGAGATAATAAGAACAAATCACTTACAGAAATGAACAAAGTCGCCCCAAATAGCCCTGTGGCTAGTGCCAGTGCACTTGCTGCCTGGACCGGGTCTATCCCTTCTTGAGCGTCCTTTGCCAATCACAGTCACACTTCCCTATCTCTTTCCAAATGCTCTCTGTCTGCTCTCACTGTACTGTCATATTAAAAGGCAAATAAGGTCCTTATACATGAATGATGGTAACCAAATAGCATTTGCCACAACTGTTGTCAACTGTATACATAAAAAAACAGTAAACAATTTTTTTCTAAATAGATTTTTGTCTTCTATAGAGGAAATAGACAAATACTTATTTTAAAAAATATATAAATAAATAAAAATAAAAATTGGTTGAACTATCCCTTTAAGGCAGACAATTTTATTTTGTGTGGATGTCAACATGCCATTCCTAGATGTGAAACCTGATGAAGAACTGTGGTAAAATATAATCCAAAATGTGCCCAAAGTTTGCTTTACTTTAAGCCAAAGATAACAGAACATTACCTAAATAACTTTACACAAAACCAGAGCATTGCCACTTGTCAGTTTTAGGTCTGTTATATGGACACATTTATAAATCTGGGACATGTGATACATATAGGGTTAAATATGAATATATTTCCTGCATTCAAAACCTGTATTTAAAGTACTGTGCGTAGAAAGTATGCAATGTGGACTTAAAGGTCAATTTCAACAGAATTCCATATTTCAAACTTTAATTAGTGTTTAATGTTTTTGTTAGTGTATAAATAATATCTGTAAAAGTATAAAGCTCATAGTTCAATGGCAAGCAAGATATTTTATTTAACAACAAATATTTATCGATATTTATCGCCAAAAAAAAAATGGCCGGTTTGGACTCCCTCTAGTTCCTGCTTAAGTGACACTACATCGACGGTAAACATCTGCCCACAGGAACACACAAAAAAGGGGGCGTGATCTCCCACGGAGAAGAGGAAGAGTTGCGTTTGTAGATTGTGCTGGTTTGTCGCTGATCGTCGTCGAAACTCTGATATTTTCATCCTGGAGTCCAACCAACTTTATTTGGCTTTCCTGTACTCTGTACTTAGAGATCAATGATTGGAATTTATGTTTAACTCGGTTCTTGAATATTATAATCCATCTGCAAAACTATGTGCAGCATATTTTACTCAGGACAGCTTCCTCAATCTCAATCAGCTTAATGCCGGATTAACACAAAGGTTATTTTTGAAAGACGGAGCATTTCCCTTTTTGTCGAAAGGTGTTGTTTACCGTTAAGTGTATTTTATTTTTTAAGGTGGTGCGTTTAACAGTTTCTGTAACTTATTACACAAAGGGCAACACTTTTTAGCTTTGTTAACTAGAGGGGAATTAAAAACATAAACTATTAAAAAGTGAAGTAATTCAACCGGACACCATTGATTGATATTATTATATAGAGGGGATGTAGTTCAGTGGTAGAGCGCACTCTCTGCATGTATGAGGTCCTGGGTTCAATCCCCAGCTTCTCCAATTTGTTTACTGCTTATTGCACTTGTGGTTAGATGCTAACTGCATTTCGTTGCCTTGTATTCTACATGTGCAGTGACAATAAAGTTGAATCTAATCTAATCTAATCTAATTGATTGTTTGTGTTTGTAATGATGAGTTTAAATTATTTGTTGTTTAGATCTATTGTTTACTGTTTAAACTACTGTTGTAGATGGGTGTAAAGTTTAGCTGCAGACACATGATTCATGGTTCTATGTTAAGGCATATGTAAAAGTTGTGCTTCCACAGGTTCTACCCGATCCTCTTCATCTATGTTCTCTTGGTGATTCCAGCTCGAACTGATAACATTCAAGAGATGTTTACAATAACACTGAGCACATGCATCTCCACGTTATGGTAAGGGGCAGGATCTTTCCGGGCAACATGGCAATTACTTCTTTCGAATCACAAAACAGGAACCGCTGAAACATTCAGAAATCGTTACATATTTCTGAAGGAAGGACTTCATCAGAAAAAGGAAGTCATCAGCTGTTTTTATGACAGTTAAAAAAGATGTATACAGATAATTAAATTGGTTATTTTTACATGTGAAACATTAACACAAAGATTTAAAAGCACACGAAGGCTGGCACCTTTACAAATAAATACATTTTAAAATGAAAAAAGTGCTAAAAACATTTTTTATGGTTGGTTAACAGGTAGGGTTAGGGGAATACATAATACCGTTCGCCCCGAATAAAAATCATTGCTCTAACATCTAAGTCATAAAATATAGAAACCCAACACACCTCGAGCTCCTGCTCCCGTTGCAGCGCAAACTGTTTAAATGACTTGACAATGATTCCTGCATTAGAGCAATCATACACAAAAATAGAGGGACTTCCCATCCACGTCTGTAGATCATAGATGGAGAGAGGGATGTACTGAGTATAGTTCTATAAGAGGGGAGAAAGGGGAGAAAAATATTAATGCAACACAACAGTACTCTGACATATAGAAAAGTAATCATATTTAATAAAACATGAACAAACAACAGGATGCACAGCTCACTGATATATAAGAATGGGTCTCTGTAGTATATTCTTTCTTTGGTCAAATGGCTATATAAATAAAAACTGAAAACTTGAATGAAATTAAAAAACTTGACAACTTGAATGAAATGAATTTTCCTGACGGAAAAATTATGTTTATTTTTTTTAAAATAGTTAAATATTTATGGGAGAATTGTATAATCGTATAATTGCTTTTTTAAGGAAACAATTCTGATTAGTCACAAAGACCATCACTGTCTGGGCCAACCGGAAGCCATGGATGACAGGGGAGGTCTTCAGTCTCCTAAAAGCTTGGAACACTGCCTTTAAAGCTAGAGATGAGGTGGGTGTAATAAATGCAAAGGCCAAGCTTTCTACTATCATCCAGTTGCACTTCTATTCTTACAAAGTGGTTAGAACGTCAAGCCCTTGTACCTTTATTTAGCACTGGACTGCTCAGTAGCTTTTACCATAAGCCTGACATATTTAACAACGTCTTTTGACATTTATACAACCTGCTATACTTTTCACTTAAAACAGACTAATTAATATCCACAAACTCACTTCTGCAATGTTGTTTCATTCCCTTATAAATGTTTGATAATAGTATATATATTATTCATGTTAAACTGTATTTTTAAATAAATATATTTTGATTATGTGTTTCACTTGTATGCACCAAGTTTTTGAATACAAAACATATGTCATGCCTCAAGCACCTTATCCCTGTGATGTGTACTGTGGTTTATAGTTTGCACATCTCTTGGCTAATGTATAGCGTGGATGCTGCGGGTGGAGGGACCTTTCTTCTTCTCTTGAATCTTAAAATCTTATTGATGTTAAAACCAAAAACCTCAAAATGTGTGATGATTATTTCCCAACCAACCTATGATTGTGTTGATATTGTAAGGCAGATATATAGGTCTTGCTATACTGAGGCTAGGATAATCTGTTTATTTGCTATGGTATGAATTGGCAACTCCCAACTGATGATACTTTATGCCACGTAAAAAATGAAAAAACTACCCAAACATTAAGAATGTGTGCCACACATCAAACGGTCTGTTAAGACAACAATTACTTTCTAGTAAGAGCTCGTATCACAGGCTTAATTACACATATTATGAAGGTCAAGGTCAACGACATTTGCACAGTCAAATAGAAGTCTTACTGCGATTATACACATACTACCGAAGCCCCATTAGGATATCTCCAACTGTCTGTGAATTTAGCCGTTTCAATAAATAAGCACTGGCTTTCCCAACAATTTGGGATATTTTGGCTGAAAAGTTTCTATAGTCATTTAAATTTTTTTATAACTATTAATATTCATTCTCCACAGAATATTTGAGAACCGGTTTTAAATGGGCTAATAACCTGGGACTAGTTCGCAAATAAATATATATGGGTCCGGGTATCAAGTAGAGATCAAGAGTACTGCACGATCAGTTTTAGGTCAGAATTTAATTCTAGCAAAAAAATTGGGTTTCAGCACAATTTTCTTGAGCCCCTAAAAATTAAAGGCGGAATACAGTCACAAAATTATCTTAACAAAATTGTATGTAATTTATTTGTCCACAGATTAATTTAGGACAAACTCCCATTATTGTCTTACTGGCAGTTAGTCAAAACATGACCTTGGGAGGGAAAACTAGACTACTCGGAGCCCTCTGTGCGGCAATGCAAAAAACCTTTCAAACCTGTATTTATACGATTGCTTCAATGTCTGCGATAGACATTGAATTTAAAATACCCACTATCATTTGCAGTTTTAACACAATACATTCTCACTTAAAACTTAATTTTGTAATGCAACAGTAATATTGTTAAAGTTATGATTCTTTGATTGTTGCTACACGAAACAAGCCCAGGCCTTATATTTTGGGAATGGCGGTAAATTTTTCACAACCTTGGGAGCTGTTTGAGACACATCAAATTCAATACACTATATTTTATCTTACCTTGTTAAAGACCCATATCTCCCCATTAACAGTGGGTCGTGGAACACCATGGCCATTATAATGAAAGAGAACACGTTCCTCTTTTGCATTTCTACGTAGTGAAGTACACAGTTTTTTAACTTCATCAACTGTAGGGTCCAAACTTTGCTTATATCGTGCCTGTAAGACAACCAATACATGAGAATGTTATAATACACATCTCAAAGTCTGGAAACTTCCTGCTAGTAACAATAACCCCCAGCCATCTGAGATGTATGTTAATTTTTTTTAATAATGAAGGACATTTTTACGTACACATGTAGCCCTCTCTATTTCAAATAATTGATGTAAATGGCTTCCATGCCTTTTAATGTCAAGGGTTCTCAAAGCACACATATGCAACACAAACTTGATGAGGCTCCTGGGGAATTTTGGAGCTCCTGTGAACTGAATCGTTTGGTTTTTGCAATAGTTTGAAGGGTGGTTATAAAAAATATATTCAGCATTAATTTACCCCTTCCACTAAACTTCCTAATCGCAATCTTTTTGTGCATGTGGTTTTTCGGGGAACCCTATTGCATTAGTATCAGATTTAACCAATAAGAAGAACATGAGACAATTGTGTAGTTTAATAAGTGAAGGGAAAAAATGAAAAAAACAGTATTCAATTTGTGAACACAGTTGCGAAGGATATCATTGGGAATGCTTGAGCTGACTTACGCTGAATAAACTGCAAAAAAAAAATTTTTTATAGAGCATCTCTGACTCCTCGTCTTCCTTCATCGCTGGTCAATGCATGGGTAAATTTCTTTAATGGTAATGGTAAAAAATGAGAGTATGCATTCTTTGGTGACACCCATGATAAATCATCAAATAATGTTTTTGTTAATGCTACTTTTGTTAGGGTTGTTTCGTATAGGACATTAAGAGTATAGGAGTATAGTGAAAAGATCCAATAAATGGGGATGATGAACTTTACAAACTATTAGAATAGACAAGTTTGTTTACCTAATGAGATTATGTTGATAGGAAGTATAAAGGAGTGGACAGCTCTTACCCTTGGCTGCCAATTCTCATATTGTTTCTGCAAGTTGGCTCCTATAGTCTCCAAGGCTTTTTGTGGACTCATAGAAAGAGGGTCTGAAAAATACAGAGACAAGAAAAGCTTATATAAAATGGCCTTTAAAACCAGATTATTTAGCATGGATGTAATTTTTTTCAGCATCGCTGAACAGAACTATTTAGATTACTATTGAAAAATAAAGTTATTCTCAAAGCTTCAGAAAGAGCTTTATTGAAAGTATGTTTCCACATACAAGGAATGTGTTGTGGCTTCCAGTGCAAACATCCAAAAGGGACATAAAGAATGAAAAATAAAATTTAAGTAAAACAAGAATTAAATATGAATGTAAAATAAAAAAATCATATATGTAGTTGTTTGGAATGAAATGTAAGGAAGAATTGTAAATAAATGAAAGGTTATTGCACGTTATCTATATTACACAGTGTGGGGTTATTAAACTGTTTAAAGGGTAGATTTCTTGGGGGAAGAAACTGTTACTGTGCCTGGCTTTCCTGGTATACGGGGCTTTTTAGCTAAGACTGGAGGGCAAAAGTTCAAAAAGGGGATGACTTCGATGTGAAGGATCCATAGTAATTTTCATCAGCCTTTTCCTTATTTTGGACAAATTTCTTGGATGGTAAGCAGGGAAGCACCAATTATTTTTTAGCAGCGCTGACCTTTCTTTGCCACCTCCTGAAGCTGTTGCTTGCAGTCTTAAGCAAACCAGACAGTGATGGATGTGCACCGAACAGACTCGATGATAGCATAGTAGAATTGTTTTAGAAGCTCCTATGTCAGGTTAAACTACCTCAGTTGACCACGGAAGTACAGTCTCTGTTGGGCCTTTTTAAACAAGAGTCGATGTGATTTTCCCACATCAGATCCTGAGAGATGATGGATCCCAGGAATGTGTCCATTGCAGATACAGTACTGTCTATGATGGTGAGTTAGAGTGTTGTGGGGTTTCTGCTGAAGATTATGATCATCACTGTTTAAGTGTGTTCAGCTCAAAGTTGTTGTGACAAGACAGAAAGCCAGCTTTTCAACCTCCTGTCTGTACGTTGACATGTTTCCATCCTGGTTGAGAGTGTTGAGTTAAGTGTTGCGTGAACTGTTGGGGGCGTTCATCAACACAGATTTGCAGACAGATTGGTTTGACACAGTCTGGTCCTGATGACTTTCTTCTTCTTTCTTCTTCCTGAAGACCTTGTCCACGTCCTATTCAGCGATGGGGAGTACAGTAGTGGGGGAGATGGGGGTTACCTGAGGAGCACCTGAACGATTGTGTGGAGAGATGGTCTGGATGGTCATGGAGGATTTCAAATCGACAGCAAAACTCACTTAGATAAAGCTGTCAGGTGGGACATGTAACATGCTGCTTGTGTGGAACGCTGTTTCAGACGACACCAGTATGTGGCAGAAGGAGCTGAAAACGAAGCAGGCCATCAGACACGTACCCGGAACACAACACAAACTTATTTTACAACTACCACAATAATATTAAGAATAATATTAAATGCATCATTTTATCTTTTTATTTAATATTTATTTTGCTCAGTTAGCTTAGTGCAAGGACTTGCCAGCTTGTAGACATGCAGGAGTTTTGCCAGAGGAGAACTGGTTCTCCTGGCTGGCTCTGGTTTCTCCTAAGTTTTTTTTACCTCCCCACCATTGGCTGCATCTTCTCTGCAATCTTGTACTGCCTGTCAGGCTGCTGACACCAACTTTAACTGCACTTACTATTAAAAATATGTTTATGCTATTCATTAGTACCCCTTATATGACTGTTTGGATGGTATATTACAAATTTTTCTCCTCTTTGTTTTCTTGAGACTATCAACTGTCAACTACGCAGAGTGTCTGTCTATGCGTGCTGTGTACTCTGCTTTGATACCTTTTTTTTTAATTAAATGTAATGTAACATATTTCATGAACAGTTACCTTGAAAGATTGGAAAATGTAAAAGCACTATATATATAAATTTGACTTGACTTGTCTTGTATTTTGGTAGTTAACAAGAGAGATTAGCTTTATAAAAGTTTCCAAGAATGATTATAACAGTCTCGGTGTTGTCGCACTGTCTCTGTGATCTGATCAGCAAGCTTCTGTGCTCACTTAGGCTTACAGAGCAAAGTAAACACTTAAGAGTATGAACGAATGAAACTCCTGTGGCAAATAGAACGGCTAAGTTTATGTCCTACCACCTCTCGATTTCTCCATTGATTCTGCATCTCGGTCCCCACTGAACAGCTGAAAGCTCCCGCTAGTTACAAGATGGAGATGGATCTATCCAGAGGAATAGCAGGAATGCCCCAGCGACAGGCCGTAGCAGAGTCAAAGAAGTTGCCTTCAGCACCGGAGTCCACAAGAGCCTTGCCCTTAAAGGACCTCTCATTAAAACGAAGGTGGAACTAAAGGAGTGTGCGGGGCGCCGGAGAGGAGACAGAGATAGCGCCCACCCGGACTCTCCGATCTACGGGTGGGCGTGTGCTTTTAGCGGACAGTGTACCGCTTGATGGCCAGGCTTGCCGCAATAGAAGCAGAGGCCCTGTAGGAGTCGCTGCCGCTTCTGGTCCCGGGTCAACCGGGATCACCCAAGCTGCATAGGTTCCTCCGTTGAGGAAGAGGGAGTTGTGACGGCAGGTGGGGAGCACCAGCCTGAGGGTGACAGACGGCGGCGGCGACGAGCACTGAGACGGGTCTCCACCCGAAGGCAGATGTCAACGAGATCCTCCAGTTCTCGCGGCAGATCAAGCACAGCCACCTCATCCTTTCGTTTGAACTGAGACCATCAAGAAATCAAGCGCGCAGGGCTTCCGGATTCCATTCGCAGGCGGCCGCCAGCATCTTAAACTTGATGGAGTAATCGGTGATGGAGCTCCTCCCCTGAGAGAGCTTAGACAGTTGGGCGGCTGCCTCATCTCCCCAGGCTGACCTGTCAAACAGCACTGTCATCTCCTCCCGAAAAGCCCTGAAGGACAGACAGCAAGGGGCCTGGTTCTCCGAGACGGAAACACTCCATTCCTGTGCTCACCCCATTAGGAGTGTAAGGACAAACGCGATCTACGCTTCTTCTGTCGCGTAGCGACGAGCTTGGAGAGAAAAAACGAATGCACATTGAGTTAAGAACACTCAAAAGGAGTTGGGATCTCCATCGTAGAGGGGTGGGTTGTTGGGTGTGGTTCGGGTGCGTTGCCGGGGATTCAAGGAGGAGAGGAAACATGACCACCGGATGACATGCGCAGCTCAGAGACTTGCAGCAAAAGATCCACCACCTGCGCGTTGAGCGCCTCTACCTCTCGTCTGGCGGCGTTAAGCTGGGACGCCTGGTTTCCCAGCAGTTCACCCTGCTGCTAAAGGGCTGCTCGTAGGGGATCCGTCCCCGCTGTGTCGGTAGGATATGACAGGTACATTAAAGGTATTTTTGGGGTCGTCACAAGTTCGCGACCAACTTTAAAATAAAACAAGGATACTTTTTGTCCAGATCATTCACAAATTTTTGAATCTCTTATCTGTAGAACAAGAAAAACCTCAGCAGCAACGACTGCCTCAGCAGCAATGACTGTCTCCATAATCATGATTTTTAGTAGTTAGCTTTGCCGCTAATGGGAAAAGACACTTGGATGCCATTTTTAGCTCTTTGACAGCCACGTGCAGCGCTCATGCTAGCTGATGCTCATGCTCTTAAACGTTCTCTGATTGGTGAGTGGGTGGGCTTTTTTACGGACAAATGGACAATAAAAAAATCTGTTTCTGACATCAACAAGTTGAAGAAATCAAAAAAACCTCCCAAAACTTGTGGCTGTCTAGGGGGAGTTTATCGAGAACAGAAACACTATGTTTATGACTAAACGTCTAACTCGTTTTTAACAAATGCTACATGCTAACACTACATGTTAAACCGTCGAAAGCACTTAAAATGCATGAAACACGTGTTACGACAACTTTAAGAACCCTGAGAATGAGACCGCTGGACACACTTATATCTACTTGTGCAGACAATGTAAACTCATTTAACTATCAACTTATTATATATCAGTAAGAACAATAGTATAGAACTGAAGAACTAATACATGACTAATACCTAAATAGAAACAGTAGAGAATAAGGAAAAGATTAATAATCCATATAGAAACTGAGAATAATAATTCCACGGTTAATTGGCTCAGCGCTAAGGCAGTAAACAAATAATTTTACAATTTAACAACAATTTAAAAATAAAAAAACGTTAAAATTACAGTTGCAAGATACCATGCTCATGTACTCATACTTGTAAAGATACACCGATACTGACACCTTATTTGATAAGGCTGACAGAACAGACTTAAATGTATGCTTTGAAATTTTGGTGTTTTGATTCGTGTCTCGTCTCCCTCTGTATTTGTGATCTTATGGTTTGGTCTTGTGTATTTCCTGCCTCTTCTCATGTGCCTTGTAGTTCTGTGTAGTTCTTTTGTCATTGGGTCAGTCTTGATTGTTTCCCCAGGTGTGTCTTGTTATATCGTTTATCCCAATGTACAAACCAGATTGCAAAAACGTTGGGACACTGTACAAATTGTGATTAAGAAAGGAATGCAATGATGTACAAATCTTATAAACTTATCAAATGTTAAAAGTGAGACATTTTGAAATGTCATGCCAAATATTGGCTCATTTTGGATTTCATGAGAACTACACATTCCAATAAAGTTGGGACATGTAGCAATAAGATGACTTAAAAGTTAAATGTACATATAAGGAACATCTGGAGGGCCAATTTGCGACTTATTGGGTTGTTTGGTACCATGATTGGGTATAAAAAGAGTGTCCCGGAGTGGCAGTGTCTTTCAGAAGTCATGGGAAGAGGATAGGAAGAGGATCACCAATTCCCCTAATGATGAGGCGAAAAAAAGTGGAGCAATATCAGTAAGGAGTTTCTCAGAGAAAAATTGCAGAGATTATAGTTACCATCAAATACATTGCACATTCTCATCCAAAAATACTGAGAATCTTGAACAGTGCGTAAGGGTCAATTTAATGTATGATGACATGATGAAAGGTATATCCAAGTTCCAGAACAACATATGCTTCCATCCAGACATTGTCTCTTTTTGGGAAGACCTTGCATTTTTTCAACATGACAATGCCAGACCACATACTGCATCAATTACAACATCATGGCTGCGTAGAAGAAGGATCCGGGTACTGAAATGGCCAGTCTGCAGTCCAGATCTTTCAGCAATAGAAAACATTTGGCGCATCATAAAGAGGATATGCAACAAAATAGACCAAAGAAAGTTAAGCAACTAGAAGTCTGTATTATACAAGAATGGGACCACATTCCTATCACCTTTAAATTATACATTTTCTCAGTTTAAACATTTGATATTCTGTTTTTATTCACAATATGTACAGTGTCCCAACTTTTTTGGAATCTGGTTTGTATAAAAGCCCTTGTGTTCCCATTGTCTGTTTGTTTGTTAATTCATTAATAGGAGTCAGTCGCCGTCTGATGGTAGGGAGTTGGACTTTTAGGTGGAAGGTTGAGGGTAAGAATCCCAGGGCCAGCAAACAATGAAGTGTCCTTGAGCAAGACAACGTACCGCCATTTGCTCTACAGGATGATTGACTACTGCATAATATGGTAAGTCACTTTGGATGAAAACGTTAGCCAAAGGAATAATTGTAATTGTAAATTGTAATAATTCCTTGTTTCTTTTTCTTAATAATTCTTCTGCCCTGTTCGTTACCCTTGCATGTTTTGAATATTCACATTTGTAAATAAAAGATGCACCTAGATCTGCGCTTCATTGGAATTCTACATGTAACAGTTTGTGAAAAACAGATAGAATGTGTTTGAGGACCTTAAACAAGTCCGATGTTTGGTACAGTTCAGGATTTCTCCGACTTTTTAACATAAAGGCCCCACATTTTCAAATAATACTCACAATGCCTCATAGTTTATACCTAAAAAACATACTTTCCAGAAGGCCAACAATTTACTAAAAATGTTTTTTATTGGTCTAAAGAATTTTAATTTGTTAAGGTTTACACATTTTGAGTTGAAATAGTTAAATAAATTAACTTTTCGAATCTTTCGAATTTATTGAGATGCACATGTACATCATTCATAGAGTATCTGGTGTACAATGTAAATTCCACAGTAATACTGCGAAAACTATGTTAAATGTTTATTGTGTGAATATTGTGAATTTCAATACTGTTCATTTGTGTATACCATAATTTATAGAAGTATTTTTTATTGTAAAACTTCTGTTTGTACTGCCATGGGAAAGAGCCTAGCACATAAGAATGTGTACCATGGGTACACTTGTGTACACAATGTATAACAATGAATGGATATGATTTGATATGAGAGACTTCAAGACCAAATCATATTCTTTAATCATGGTTCACAAACCTTCCCATTCCTTTCTGCAAATGTAGGCTCTTATAGCGCTTTAAATTGGATGAATGAATAACTCACCAATCCAGCACTCAAGCCTCGCACAAGGTGAAGTCTTGACTACATCGGGAGGGTCCACACCAACATTGAGACATAAAACCAGAGCCACACTCACTGTTTTCATCTGGAAGGAAAGGAAAAAAACAGAAAAAAAGTAAGAAAATTAGATAGGTGACACAACTAGCTGGTTTGCACATTGAAAAGAGTTCAACTAGCTAGTTCAGCTATTGACTTTCTGGAACACAGCATCACTGAGATAAGAAATAGAAAGTTTGAGACATATATATTTTTAAAAGTGAAAATATTTAATATTAAATAGCAAAGGGAAAATAACTATTTTTTTATTCCCTGCTTTAACATAAACTGCAAGAGGGTGTCCAAACTTCACATGACATGCAAGATCATTTGATAAACAATTCAACAAAAGATCATGCTTATTCATATTTTTCATTCCAGCAAAATACACTCCAGCCATTGAAAAACACTCAAAAGAACAAAGGAGAGGGGTATTCAGGACAGGGGTATTCAATTAAAGTTCCAAGAGGTCCAGCCTCTACATTATTCTCAAAGCAATAGTCCAGACAATACAAATTTTGAAAATAGAGAAATAGAACTTTTGCTAATTTTACCCAGTTGTACATCTATAATTGAAAGAACTTATTAAAATATATACTGTACATTTATTTATAAAACCATTTTGTAATATCTTGTGTGAAAACTATACATTTAATATTGGCCTAATAATGCCATTTCACAGATTGAAAAGTCTTATAATTCTTATACCTATTTTGATGATGATGTTTTTAAACTTCTAAACAAAAACTTTATGGTTCATAAAGTATATATATATATATGCACGCGCTCTAGTGGCCTTAATCAGCAATAGAAAAACAACATTCAGATATATTGTTTAGCAATGCATTTTTATTAATTAACCAAAAAGAAAATTAGGGGGTGAGCAATTCTTTTAAAATATTTTATTAGAGCTTTCAATATTGTTGTTGTGAGTGCACCTTAAAGATGACATCCTTACCCTGTCTTTCATTCTCCAGCTCTGGGCCAGGGCTTTGGATCCCTCGATTTTCTCGGTGTGACGTTTCTTCATGAAAGCCAAAGGAAGGTTCCAGTAACTCACATCCACCTCCTCATCGTCCGTAAACCCCACCACAGGAGAGTGAAGCAACTCAGTATCCATATTTATTAGTCTTAAAAAAGTGTAGAAAAAAAAAGTTAACAGAGTTCAGCACATAAAGTCATATTCAACCAAAGTGTGAGATCTTTCTGTCCAGTAAATGAGTTAGTGTCATTTCCTGGAGTGAACAAAAATACTTAACGTTTAATTTAGCCAAAATTGTCAAAAAAAGTAAACAAACAATTTTCAAAACTGGATTACAATAATTTATCAGTCTTGCATAAAAAAATATACATGAAATTAAAATAATGTAATACATTATCGCTCAATCCATAAAGTCCATCTTAGTTTTGGGATGTAGCACATGTTTTTCATTTAACAAACGTACCAAAACCTAGCTTCTTCGAATTGGTTGAAAGTAACTGATTTCTGTTCAGTATTGGCCATCGCCTCGCCAGATGCACAGATCACATTTAAACCAAATATGTGCCTTTGTGGCGCAAAAGGAAGCGTGCAGGACACTTATATTTAAAAGTGGAAAATTGTATTTGAGACTCCTAACAGAACTTTATTGTAGCTGTGTAGTTGTGCTTGTAAATATATCAAGAAAACACTCTACAGTCTGCTACCCTTATTACAAGAAATCACATATTGATTTGCGCGTGTACAAAATATTTACTAAAACCACTGGGCGCTTTTTTACAACTCTATTATCCACTGTCAATCAGGCTCAGTTGTATTGCACCAATATTAACTTCCTTAAACCCATTACTTAGACTTTAAGAAAGTATTAAATGGTGTGTCTGACATATATATCGGATATTACCTGAATAAGCCATTCCAGATCAAAATAACTGGATATCAATTTTAAAAAGATGAGGTGAAAATTTATGAACTTTATTTTGTCTTGAGAAAGGCTGACTTCAAAGTTTAAAGAACATACAGCGGGGAAAATAATTATTTGACACATCAGCAAAAATTTCCACCAGAAGCAGCCATCAAGCCAAATATTGAATTCATACAAAGAAACCCGAACATTTAAGTATACAAGTTAAGCCATAATAAATAAGGTGAAATGACACAGGGAATAAGTATAGAACACATGAAGATAAAGTGCAAAATGGCATATGAAAAAATTTGCTAAATGGCATATGAAGCAAGGAGATCACCTGAAATCTGTCAGTATTGAGATAGAACCCCTGCCCCCTATCAGTCCTAATTGATGGCCTTTAGAGGCTTCTCATTACCTAGGAGGCACACAGGAAAGACTTCATGATGGGTAAAAGCAAAGAACTCTCTGTAGATCTTCGTAATCTTATCGTTGAAAAGCATTTTGATGGGAATGGCTATAGGCGCATTTCCAGAATGCTGAATGTTCCTGTGAGCACTGTGGGGGCCATTATCCGGAAATAGCATCAGTTCACCATAAACCGACCATGATCATGTGCTCCGCGTAAGATCCCTGTCTGAGGAGTCCAAAGAATAATCAGGAGAGTTCTGCAAGAGCCAAGAACCACCGGGGCAGAACTTCAGGAAGACCTTGCATCAGCAGGTACAGTTGTTTCAAAGAAAACTATAAGCAATGCACTGAACCGCCATGGCATCCATGCACACTCGCCATGCAAGACTCCATTGCTAAACAAAAAGCATGTTGAGGCTCGGTTTAAAGTTTGCGAAAGAGCATTTGGAGAAGCCTGTGGATTATTGAGAGACTATGGTATGGTCAGATGAAAGCAAAATTGAACTTTTTGGCAGTCATTCTACACACCATGTTTGGAGAAGAAATGGCACTGCCCACCACCACTAAAACACCGTACTAACAGTTAAGTTTGGGGGTGGAAGCATCATGGTTTGGGGCTGCTTTTCAGCAAGGGGTACTGACAGACTTCATATTATTGAAGGCAGGATGTATGGAGAAATGTACCGGATCATTCTGGATACAAATCTACTGCCATCTACCAGAAAGCTGAAAATGAAAAGAGGATGGACATTTCAGCAAGTCAATGATCCCAAACACAAGGCCAAGGACACAATGAAATGGTTTCAAAGAAAGAAAACCAAGCTGCTTGAATGGCCCAGTCAATAACCTGACCTAAATCCCATAGAAAATCTATGGAGAGAACTAAAGATCAAAGTTCATAAAAGAGGCCTAAGGAACCTTCAAGATTTAAAGACCATTTGTGTGGAATGGTCCAGAATCACTCCTGAGCAATGCAGATGACTGGTCTCTCAATACAGGAGGCGTCTAGAAGCTGTAATCACCAAGAAAGGCTTTTCTACAAAGTATTAAATAAAGTGTGTTCAATACTTATTCCTTGTGTCACTCCACTTTATTTATTATGACTTAACTTGTATACTTAAATGTTCTGGTTTCTTTGTATGAATTCAATATTTGGCTTGATGACTGCATCTGGTGGAAATTTTGTGTCAATAGCCCACTTAGAAATCATTTCCCTTACTGATAAAAATGCTGATGTCTCAAATACTTATCTTCCCCGATGTATAAGACAGAAGGTTTAGTTTTAAAAGATAAATAGTTTTAACATTTTTTACACAATAACAGTAAATTCATAAACCAGGCAATAGAAAACAGGTTTAGACATTTATTTAGAGTCACAAAATCATCAGATTTCCCGCTTTATATGTCACACAGTAGAAAAAAAGAAAAATAACTGATGAACGTCATCAAATATGACAGGAGGATAGACTGATGTTTTGTATTTAGCCTTATTTAAAAAATAATGTAGCTGGTGGATCTGCTGCACAAAAGTAGGTAACTAGAAATTTAAAGTTTGTGGAAAAACTTTCACATGTCCATGGTAACACTTAACATATGTGTAACTAAAATATCAAATAATAAGCTATATTTTCTTCCCATTTTTTTCAAGTATTATTATTATGTCATTGGTTTATGTAAGATATATACAGTTGCAAGTGTATTTATTCAAAACTTGAGTTTTATCATGTTAGACAGGCTCTTTCAAGCTCATTCAAGCATTCTCATAACCAACCACCCTGTGTAAAAATAGATTAACATTTTTACATTATTTACGCGGGAGAATTATGTTCCAGATTGATTGGATGTATGCTAGCTGAAGAACCTGACCACACGGGAGATGTGCAGTCAATATGGGATGAAATGTATCAAGCTGTCACCTCTCATTGTAACAAGGCAGTAACCCTGATAGTATGGTAAATTTTATTTTGTGTCTGTGGCAGGAAAAAAAATGTAAGGATTACCATGTTTTTCAAGTTACAGTTTATTTTTTACTTTGTTTTAAATGAAAATGTAGAAAATTGCAAAGTGGAAATGGCACGGGTTTTGTAGAATGGCTCAAATATCTTAGCTGGCTCATACACGGGTCAAGGCTTTGCATTGTGGGACAGAATTGTAGTGTAGGGAAATAAAGTCTATGCAAGTTGTCTCCCAATGCACTCTTATTCGAAGTTGCGAAGAAAACAAATCACATCATTCCGCTAGCGTGTAAAGTTTCCAAGCCAAGCAAAAACTTGTTATTGTCCATCTACTGGAGTGTTTATATCTCTTATATATCTCTTTTACCTCTCTTTTCAAAGTGCAAACACCGAGACAAGGCATCCCAACGAACGTCATTAAAGTCCCTAGGTTTGCATTCTGCAAGAATCACTTATAAGCATTTTAAATTGAGATATTGAAACAACATAACTAAATAGGTAAATTTTCTGAAGAAAATGTTAGAGGTGCTGGCCGAGCAAATGTTGGAACTGGGCAGTAAGAGTGATGATTCTCCAAGCCATGACTGTCTTAAGACAACTGTCATGTCTGTACGATGTTCTGATGCAGAAACATAGGTCTTGTTTAATAGTTGGTATGGTAATCTGTTTGGTTGCTGTGGGCATTGCTTGGCACCTGCCAGTTAATAACCTTTGAATTCATAAGTGTAACAAACCAACCTCTGTCTCTGCGATGTTCAAGAGATACAGGGTCTCAGAGATACAGGTCTCAGTAAACAATTGATAAACAAACCTGCCTGTTGATAATATTCCAAGTGATGTGTAAGAAGAACCAACCCCTATATCTGTACAACACTCTTAAGCAGAGATACATATCTTGTTTCACATTTGATACGTTAATGTGTCTGGTTGCTATTGTTGGCATCTGTTAGTTAATTATGCTCCATGCCATAAGTGAAACTACCCAAACCCTGTGTCTCTTAGACGTAAAAAGCGTGGATTGAAATTGCATTCAAACACTACTAACGCCCAGTTGAACCCCTGAACGTTTGAGTTTGCTCGCTCTGTTCGTGCCTCTAATCCACTTTTTTCACGCCTTCAAACCGCTTCGTCCACACATCCTACTCACTAATGTCCATAACATGCTAAAACCTTAAACAGTCCTATAGTTGAGACTTGTGTCTTACATGGGTAACATCACCTGTAGCTTTTAAATGAGCAGAATTTCCCTTATATGAATAGTATTCATTCTTTTTTTTAGTTCTTAAACAACATATAAGTAGCTTGCACTGACAAACTGAATACATGAAAAAGATTGTTTATCAACAAAACAATTTAAAGATCTTCAAATTTCTCCCTTACTTCCAACTGTTGTGGATTACTATTCGTTTAAATAAAAATAGGCAACAACAATAAAGCAAGGTCAACACTACTTACATTAAACAAAACAGACATCTTTACATCTCATTCCAAATCAATATAAATTTTCCTAGATAAAAGCAAGTCTCCAAAATGTAAGAAATAATGTTTAAGTAATCAATCTAATCATTACACGAAACATTGGTCAGTTTAAGTGTTTGCATAAAGTTTAACACTTCATGAAAACAGTTTAATGTGAAATTCTGAATGCAGTTTGTGTGGAGACTTATTCACACACGTGTTGCATTAAGGCCAGAGAATTTGTAGTTTTAGTTTTAAAAGTTTAATAGAACAAGGCTAGACAATGAGGTACATTTTTATATTATATGTTGGTTGTTCATTTAATGTTAATTTTAACAATACATTTACTATTTAAAATGACAAGTCGTAACAGTTAATATTAATGACCCAGATTAAGAGTTGCATTGTTTAACTTACATCAAAACATTTAAACCTTACATACATTAACTTAAAAAATATTCCTTTTCACTTAAAGGTATTAAAGGTCCCCTTCATCATGATTTCATATTTCAAACTTTAATTAGTGTACAATTTTGTTGCTAGAGTACAAGTAATATCTGTCAAATTATAAAGCTTAAAGTTCAATGTCAAGGTATTATATTTTATTGAACAAATACCGGATACAAAAACGGGCAATCCTCTTCGCTATGGCTTAGGTCTGCATCTTTCGCAAGTTCAAATCTGTTATTAAATGTAGATGTGCTGCAAGTGCTCGATTGTTTTTCCCCAGGGGCATTGGCGGCTTGTAGATATCTCTTATCAGAATGCTATACGCATCGCATCTCATGTTCTGGTAGCACTGCGCAACTCTTCAAAAGAGAGAACTTTTAAGACAGTTTTCTTATTTGTAAAGAATAGTATACACTCATCATTAAGGTAATTTGTATTTACATTTATTCATTTGGCAGACGCCTTTATCCAAAGTGACTAACAATTATTATGCAGTGGCCAAGTATCACTGCAGAGCAAGCGGGGGTAAGGTGCCTTGCTCAACCCGGAACCTTCCCCTTCCAAGTCCAACTCTCTAACCACCAGACCAGGCAATAGATGGGTGAAGATTCCACTCTACAGCAAATCATACTCCATACAAAGCCGTTTTGAAGCTCACATATGGGTATCAATTATGCTCTTAACAATAGCAATCGTATATGACAGAATGATTTTGAATTGGGCAATTCCCAAAAGTACTGTCGGTAACAACGGCAAAAACATCGGATTCAAAATATGAAATCACATTTTAGTACACCTCAATTCAATTAGAGGCAAAATATGTATTTTAACATGATTCCATTTTTCAAATATGAATTACGGTATAATGTTGATTTTAAGAGTATACATAATATAATAATATCAAAGTTCCCTGTCTGGCCAGATATCTTATTAAACAGAAATCACCTACAAAAAACGACTGGTTTGGACCACATCCCTATAGTTCCTTCTTTGTTGACATCAGAAGTTCATGTATTATTGTCAATGTAATGTCAGTGTAAGCACATCACTAGCAGGAAATATTCAAATGCAGCATCATTTCAAGCTAATGCCGGTTTTATACTGAAAGAAAGACTTAAGCACCGCATGCCAACACACGGGCAGAGCATAATCAGACCACAATCATTTTGCTTTCACACCATCAGTGTTTGCAACACACACCTGTACCACGGATTTTGCACAGACATTGCTATGATGGGTTGGCATTGCTCAGTGATTTTTATGTAATTCGTTTTGGCAACCATTTTTTCCCCCAGTAGACAGTTAAAACGGACCCTAATATTAAATCGAGTGATCAAAAAACACATCAGTAGCCAGGTTTCCATCCACAATTATTATGTGCATCTTGGTAAAGCTCATAAAAGTGTAACGTGAATAAAATAGAGCTGGATGTGAACAATATTTGCATTAATTTTAAAATGAAAATGATCAGGAAGTATTTATCATGAAGTGACAACTTAAATCCCTTCAGTTCACTGAATTCAATTACTGCTTTTATCACAAATGTTTAGAACATAATTTCTGTTAATAAATTGATTCTTGAGTGCTGGTGCTCGCTATGAATGAAATAGTTGCAAAGAAGCCTTTTGAATTTGGCCACAGAGTATGTATGTTTATGGATATGTATGAATATGTATGCATATATGTTTATAAATACATAAATATATACACAAACATATGTGTGTGTGTGTGCGTGTTTGTGTCTGTGTGCGTCTGTGTGTCTGCATGCATGTGTGTTTCTGCGTGTGTGTGTGTGTGTGCGTGCGTGCGTGCGTGCGTGTGTGTGTGGAAAACCCCATGCATGTTGGAAATCATAATGTATAATTTTTTAACAATTTATTGGTAAATTACTGTGTGAAATATTTATTTGATCACTTGAGTCAAACAAATAATAATATCTGGTACAGAAGCCTTTGTGAACAATTACACAGGTCAAATGGTTCCTGAAGTTCTTCACCACATTTGCACACACTGTAAGAGGGATTTTTGCCCACTCCTCCAAACAGATCGTCCCCTGATCTGTCAGGTTTCTATTAAACTGTCGCTGAGAAACATGAAGTTTCAGCTCCCTCCAAACATTTTCAAGTTAACATAGGGCTGGAGACTGGCTAGGACACTCCAAACCTTGATATGCTTCTTACGGAGCCACTCCTTGGTTTTCTTGGCTGTGTGCTTTGGGTCATTGTCATTTTGGAAGACCCAGCCACAACCCATCTTTAATGCTTTGACTGAGGGAAGGAGGTTTTTGCCCATTATCTCACAATACATGGCCCCGTTCATCCTCTCGTTAATGCAATGCATCCAAATGATCAAAATGATCCTTGGCAAACTTCATACAAGCCTTGACAAGGGCTGGCCTAAGCCTTGGAAATGGTGGTCCCAGCTCACTTCATGGCATTTACCAGTTCCTCTCGTTTAGTTCTGGTTAGTTCACCATTCTTAGCATGATTGATACCCCACAAGGAGAGATCTCATGTCTATTTTCTGAGAATTGCTCCAACAGTTGTTCATTTTTCCCCAAGCTGCTTGGCAATTGCCCTGTAGCCCTTTCCAGGATTGTGAAGGTCTAAAATTTCGACCACTTTTTGATTTTGCCCCTTTTGCTACTTATACATTTGACTGATTTTGGGATGCACGGAGGCTTTATGACATCTAATGACCTCAAAAAGGTGCTACAAAAATAGAATAATGAGCAGAGTGTAGATGGAGGGTCTTTGAGGGTCAAAAATCTGGCTGATAAGCAAGTGATCAAATACTTATTTGAGACAGTAATTTACAAATAAATGTAAAAAAAAAATCATACACTGTGATTTTAGGATTTTTCTTTTTAGATTCTGTCTCTAACAGGGAAAATGTACCTATGCTAAAAATGCTACATTCCTCTGTGATTTCTAAGCAAAATCACAGGGTGATCAGATATATATTATTAATAGAAGTATTGGGTACGTTTATTACAGGGTAATTATGGTTCGCACTCGTTCACAGTTACTTGTGCACGATTGTTTGATGCTGTGGAGGTAGTAAAGGAAGTTTAAGTAAAATTCGCCACTTTGTGCTCGATTAATTAGGACTGTTACGACGCTCTTTGTTTGATTCCTTAAGGGTCGAGCGAGATAAACATAAAAAATTGAACATTCGACTTCGACTCTTCATTAGCATTGTTGACAGTTTACAAATGTTAACTAAACAAAACAAAATTGGAGTTAATGCCTATAAACGGTAAGCATGATATAGCCAAAATTACATCATGGGTCAAATGTTACTGGTGATCACGTATATGCCCGTTTATCGCCCAGCACTGTGACTCAAACATTCTTAAACGTATCTCCAAAGCCCATGGCAGCCAAACCTTTCAACCAGACCTATATCTCTTGAGTCCGAACATCACAGAAACATGGGGTTGTTCGTTTTTCACGTGTGACTCGGAACATTATAAATTAGCATCTCCCAAGCCACGCTTATAGCTACCAAACAGATTAGCTTACAACTGTTTAGCTAGATATATGGGTCAGAAAATCGTAGAGACGTGGATTGGTTAATTTCACTTGTGACTAGCTGTATTATCAATTGATATCTTCCAAGCGACGCAAATAGCAAACAAACCGGTTGGCAATGCCATTAAACTATTTATATATCTTTGCATCATGCAAAATGTGTGAAAATCTTGCTAGCAAACCGGCTAATCTAATACCATTTTCAAGCAGTCATGATTAGTCTGCTTGATACCCTCCCAAACAATCTTTGCTATGGCGTCGGGTTTTCACAAACGCATTGCAAAATGAATAATCTAAACCCATTAAGCGATACTCTGTGTTTAACACCAAAAGTGACCGGTAAGTTGTGGCTAACACTGCTTAATTTTTCTCAGACATCGACGTCGAACAAAATGAACCGGCTCCGAATCTTCGGCTCGTGTTGGTAACCCAAGCAGCACAAGTCTGGCTACTGACGCCTAGTGGCCGTTGACTGCTGTTGCGCCTAACAAAGCACAAATCTGAAACATTAATATACATTTATTCATTTGGATGACGCTTTTATTCAAAGCAACTTATTATTGTGCAGTTGCCAATCCTCACTGCAGAGCAAATGGGGGTGAGGTGCCTTGCTCAGGGTCAGTTCTGTGATTGCTGGCAGTGGGATTCGAACCCGCAACCTTACCTTTAAAGTCCAACTCTCTAACCACCAGAGCAGGACTGAGAACAGCTGCAGCGTAGATCCTGCGGCACGAGACACAATCTGCGTTCAGTGATTAGAATATGAAGATAATGACGTATTACTTGTGTCAACACTGTGTGAGCCACGTGGGCATCACCCCAGCAGGACTGTTAACATCATTTAAGCTTCATTCACTGTTTACACAGCATGTTAATGAGATGCTAATTTATTCTAACCCCATAATAAACCGGATTTTCTTTACAATGGTTTTCAGACTGCGTTCACGTCATTTTGTTTCAAAAGCCGTGCAAACTTCAAAGTGCACGCTAACAGCACAAACAACGTAATGACGTAGTCACGTCAAATATAAACGTATTAATGATATATGTGTGTCATAGCATCGGGTTTGTCAGGTCCTGTAGAAGTCTGTCAGGGGAATGAGATATTTCGTGAGATGTGCTCGCACCTTTGGTTTCCAGAGCCCAAGACGCACTCAAGATCAGAGATATCGGCGGCTCAGACGTCAGCGACCCGTGTAAGATGTGCAGGTGCGGGAACGGAACGGAACGGAAGGTGTTAGCAGCAGGCGCTGCGCTGGCTCTCGCTCAAACACCGCGGCCCGTCATTGCGCTTCGTCACCCAGTGTGCGTGATCCACGGCGGGCGCGCGATCGCCCGACCCTACAGCCTCTGTCCGTGCACTGTCAGCTGTCCTAAACGATGAATCTGTGTAACTGTGACTATTATAAGCGAAAACACACTCTATACCAAATCCGTTTCTCAGCACTTCTGGACGGGCGCAGCCATCTTGGGGAAGACCCACAATCCACCTCGCCCGAGAGTTCACCCCCGGAACGTCACAGACGAGCTGCCCACTCTCCGCTGTCATCTGCGGGCTGCGGTCAGGGAGGAGAGAGCCGCTCTGCTCCCACTACACAAATCCCCGTTAGAAGTCCCCGTGCCAATGATTCTAACTGGGAGCATTTATATAGCGCATTTAATACAAGTGGTTATTCAAAGTGCTTTATGTGCATTTATAGACAAAGAAAAATGGTCTCCATCATTTTTCTATACACGATTTAAAAAAAGAATAGAATCAAAGGAAATATAAGTAAAAACAGACACGTGTCATAAAGAATAACCCTAGGCATGATTAAAACCAGCACGACTATCTGACCGATGGGTGGCGGTAACGCGCCTCTAATATCCCGCTGTCGGGAGAAGAAGTAGAGATGCAGGATAGCGGCGATGCGAGCGGTGTAGCGCGAGCAGCTCGTGCCCGTTAGTTGTTGGGGTGGTGTTTCGTCTCTCGATGTGTGATGCTGCCACCTCCAGCCGTGTTTTGCTTCCCATGGGAGATCGCTTTAATGAAAGATGGCGCTTCCGTTCGAACGTACGGCAGGTTGGTCCCCTTGCTCAAGCTGTCACAGATGTTTGAGCGCTCTGTAACGTGACGTCACTGACGCTGTCCGTGCTGTCGCGGTGGGCACTTACTCGCTATGTGAACATGCCCGGGCAGCAGATCGGGTTCAGAGCCTTGTTCAAGGGCACCTAGGTCTGGTATTGCCAGCCAGAGACTTGAACCCACAACCCTGGGGTTAGGGGTCAAACTCTCTGACCACTAGGCCGTGATTTCCCCTGGTCAATACTGCACAGATGTGATCAAGGGGTTTACATGCCTTTATATTTCAATTAATGGGTAAGCTGTATATAATTATGCTGGCTACGATTAGCAGTTTATTGACATTATTTCGATCTAATCACTGCGTTACCTTGAGGAAAAAGTACAAGGCAATATTGCCAAAATGATATTATAATCACACGATGCGCAGTAAATGTATTGGATTGTTATCCAAGCATTCTCAAACCTTTTTTATTATTTTTAGTTTTTCTAAATACATCACCTTCCTTGGTTCTGTACATTGTTTTTTTTGTATTACTATCTATTCATATTAATATAACTTGTTTTATTAATATCACAAGTAATGGAGACAAACATTCTGTCTCAACAAAGTGTTCCACATTAGTGTCAATGTATTTCCATCTGGTGGGGAGGTTTTTGTTAAATAAGAGGGGAATAATTTTGAGTACAATCCCTTAAAGCATTACACACTCCTGGATTTCAGCCCTGATGAGTTTCAGCTCACAGCGACTCTCAGAGGATCTGCGCGGCTTTCAACCCCTGGGCTGGCTTCAGCGGAGCTTTCAACACTACTTAAAGTAGTTTTCATCATGCTACTGACCAAAGTCCGTCCAAATCCATAGAGGGTAGTCTTAAGTAAGTCTTACTAAATTGCAGAAATTTGTTCGTCACGTTTTGTGGCAGGTAGATTAGAGAACGCCCTATAGGCTTCATTCTAAAAAAATATTCATTTAACTCATCCTCGCAGTGATTTTCTTGACCTTATTAATGATGTTATTAAGTTTGAAGTCTATGTGTATAAATTCATGTTTTTCTGACATACTTGTTAAGATGGTACATGTTTACATCACTTAGAGGCCTGTGGCTCTTCTTAATGAACATAAGAGCACTTGATATGAGCCAAAACAAAATTCTACCTTCTATTAAAATGTTATGCAAATATGTTATATAATGAGGAAGTTAAAAGCATAAATGTATTAATAATAAGCATTTTCGATCACAACACTTCTATTGCAACTACTGTATAACATTTTAATCATTTCCTTGTTGTTATAAATGTCATAACTTTCACAATATATATTCAAAGCGGAGGGACCTCGTTTGCCAAGTTCCATAACGGTAGACTGTTGAGCAAAAGACTTGTGGCACAAAGGACCAATTGGTATAAAATGTCACAACATTTATGACATGAAATAAAAAAACATGAGAATGTATATTACCATTACATCTAAATCAAACCAACTTATTTTTTAACTTATCAAATTATTTCAGATTATTTTTATTTTCATATCAAACCATTAACATGCTATTTCCTGTAAATTTCCTTTTTTTTGGGATGTTTTATTTATTGTTGTGTGGTTAGAAATAAAGGCTATTGAACATGACTGAAACATATTGATCTGCCGTAACATGTAAGGTTTATTAGGAAATAATAAATGTATATATAATCAACTAAAGTATATTTTCTACATGTGTATATATTATTAACATTTTTCCATAATCCTTTGGATTTTAAACACTACAAATACAAGAAGTAAAAAGCTACTGAACATGCTATTTTCCACAGACAAACCGTGGCGATTTATCCAGTGGCAAATACTCCTTCTGAAGCATGTTAACTGTCAATTAAAGTATTTACACATACGTTCATACAAAATCTTTTTAAATATTAAATCATATTTGTGCTACCATTGCAATACTGCTATTGACTCCTTACGTTAGGTTTGTGGGTTCAAGTCCCTGGCTGGCAATACCATGACTCAAGTGCCCCAGAGCAAGGCACCAAACCCCCAACTGCTCCCCGGGCACCGCAGCATAAATGGCCGGTTGTGTGTTCACAGTTGGTGTGTGTGTTCACTGCTGTGTGTGTGCACTCGAGATGGGCTTAATGCAGAGCACAAATTCTGAGTATGGGTTACCAGCAGTATGTCACCCCACTTTCACTACAGAAGAACATTTGACATGCTTTCTCCACAAATAAATTACCGTTGACATGGTTAGTAAGCTAATGTTCATATTTCTACCTAGACTTACAAACTACAAGCCAGAGGAGTCTAAAGCCATTCTCAGCACTCAGCAGTCATCTGTTTGGTTCCAGTTGTCTGTTAAAACAACATTTGTCGAACCTTTCCTGCCAATAATTGGAGCTCAATATATTGTTCTTGGGGAGATAGAAAAGGCTGATGGTGAGTATGTAAAAATATAATATTTAGAAACAGTATCAACAGAATATTTAAATGTAACAAACATATTATGTTGCCTCTGATTCCAGGTGATAGTGGACTTGTACTTTGTATCCGGGCGTTGAATTGTGTTGATGGAGTGGACCTCGCATTAATGCAGCTGGCCATTATGGAGCAGAGAAACTTCCTTAATGAGAGAAAGCCTGAATTGAATATGCTAGAACCCCTATCACCCTCAGATGTATTAAAAGGAGACAATTCTAATGATTTCAGAACATTGTAACAGCGCAGCCTCTCATTAAAAGATCTGTAAATTTTGCTTATATGCACGATATTTAGCTGTATCTAAATAAAACAGATATTGCACTGACCAGATAAAATGAATGGCAAATTGTGTTGTATAGTTTGTATGCACATTTTAACTCGTATTATTGGTCTCAAAATCATTGTTTAAAGCCAAGTTGTAAGATTTTTCATTCAAAAACCCCCAAACCAATCACACAGTTTTATTTATTATATTTCGCTTACCTGTGCGTTTGCATGATCCAAAAATATTCATTTAAATGATAGAACATGTTTTTTTCATGGACCTCTAATATATTAATGTGCGGCCTCATTTACATTGGCAATTTTGTGTCTTCAAAGTGAGCCAGTGTAGATATTTACATTTTACATATTTAGCTTTTAACATTTACATAGTACATGTGTTGCTGTTAAATATCTGCTGTGAGTGTATGCATGACTGCTAATAAAAAAATTTGATTCCACTTATGAATCTAATGTTTAATTAGTATAAATGGAAAAAAAGTAAATTTCGAAAGGGTAATCATTTATGTTTTTATTCATTCTTAGCACAAATTGTAGTTTCAGAAAAGTAAGAGGTTGATAATGGAAAGACATAAATAATTAAATGGAATATGACTGATCAGAACTTGCACTTCTAGCCCATCATACAATTTTTTCATAATATTATTGATAGTGTTAAAATCCAATATATTGCCCCATAACATAAAAAATAGGAAATTAGTATATTAACTGTTGGAATGTTTATATGAATGCTTTGATTCAGAGTTACTTGTTTAAGTAATAATTGATAGCAAACAGGCAAAATGGTATTTTAGAGTATAGTATAGTAAAGATAATAAATGTAACAAATTTTATCTTAACCAAGTAGAAGGTCTTGTACTGTGTTGAAACTGAATTACAGATCATCATGTTCAGATCTTCACAAAATATTGAGTGGTTATGTATGACTGATGTATGAGGTGAAAGAATTATCCGAGGTGGCAGGAAGCATCAAAAGACCTGAGAGTGGGTCAATCTTACAACGAGCTAAAGCCTGCTTATAGCTGATCTTCTCCTTGGTGATAGGATCAATCAGGTCTTTGGGATAGTTGAACTCCTCCTGAAGCTCCCTCATCATTGTGCTGTCGATCATTTTAGAGCGGGCAGCATCCATTATGCTAACTCTACCTTCTTTGTTTGGGTTGACCAACCCACCAGTCAGAAATTGTGCCTCCATGTAACGCATTGCATTCTCCTTGGGCATCCATCCCTTTTGAACAGCCTCTCCGATTGAAAGACGTTCTTTTGTCACAGGGTCCTCAACTCCAGTAAAAGCCTTTTCAGCATTTAGTAACCTTTGTAGCTGGCTGGACTCGATAAGACCTCTATCAGTTGCTTTGTTGACAGAATATTTTACAGTATTAGTGATGTCTACAATGCCACCAGTAGCTGCCTGTGCTTCGAGCAGCTTTTGGGCAGTGTTGGTGTCAATCATTTTTCGAGCCAAGGCAGAGCGGACATTTAAACATGAATCTGTCTTTTTATCGTACACACCAGAGATTGGGAACTCTGTTTTAGGTTGTTGAGGTGGTTGGCTGTTCTTTGGGATGTATGACGTTGTTTTTTGTTCACCAGCCACAAGAAGAGCAAACTCTGAGATAGGCATTTTGCCATCCTTGTATTGTTGTAGTTGGTATTTTGTCACCCTGCCTTCTTTTAAGGCATTTTTGATGGGGTACTGCTTGCCACTCTTACGATCTTGCAAAACTGATATCTCACCTTCTGGTCCCATCGTACTGATTTCCTCCCAGTCACATTCTAGTTCCTGTAGTTGTATGTACTGGCTGCGATCAATAAGTCCTTTCATATAGGCATCATAAGGTGACATGTCTTTTCCAGTGTTTGGGTCTAAAATGCTAATTTTCGTGGAGACATTAACCTCCGATGTGCGAGTCTCTGAGGATTCCTCTTTCTTCAGACTGTTCTTTAGTTCCCTGATAATATTATCTCGCTTGTAGATTGTGTCTTTTTCATCCAGTATGTTCCTTTCAAGCCTCTGAACATCTGTCTCCATTTTGATGCTTTTGTGCCTGTTCATTTGATTTCTTTCACTCATCAGCTTAGACTGCTGCTGGAAGGAAATGCTGATATTTTGTCTTTCAGATTGCAGAGATCTCAGTTCTCTCTGAAGGTTATCATTTTCTTTTTGCAGTTTGTCTCGATTTTGAACTAGGTTGGTCTCCTCGTGGGAAGTGCTTGTTCTCTTGCTCTGTTGTTGTTGCATTTTCTCCTTTAGATACTGAATTTTGTCCTCAAGGTCTTCTCTGGCATGTCTCTGCTGAAGGACCTGTTCACGAAGGTTGGACCGTTCTGCCTCCACTGCCTGATCTTTTTCTACACGAACAACTTCCTTATAGACAGTCTTCTCAACTGATTTCTCTCGCTGCAGAATGTCTATCTCAAGTTTCATTTTTCTGATGTCTCTTTCAAACTTCATAATGTCACTGCTTTCTTTATCCATATCTGTTCGAAGGCTATTGGTTATTTTATCTAGTTTGGGATCCCTCTCAACTTTCAAAACTTCCTCTATGACTATGTTCTCTTCAATGGGAGGTGGTGCAGTTTCTAGCTCGTAGATTCTAGATTTGATTTGCCTCAACTCAGTTTCCATCTGGATCTTTCTTTGCCTTTCATCGCTGCTCCTGATTGTTCTCTCCTTGTCCTCTATGAATGTTCTCATCTGCTGTACCTCAAGCTCAAGTTTTCTCCGTTGATTGACTTCTTCATCTAGACTCCTACCAAGCCTCTCATAATGAATGATTTGTGTAGGGTCCTTTTGTAGACGTACTACCTCTTGCATGATTACCTTTTCTTCTGGTTTTTGTCTCTCAAGCTGAATAAACTTATTTTGAAGCTCAAACACCATTTCCTCAGTTGTTCTTCGCCTCTGAGTTTCATCACGGACTTCTCTTCGGAGACGTTCTGCCTCTTTTTCCAAAAGCGGATCATCAACATACTTGGTTACATCTTTAGTTACAACCTTGGTCTCAACCTTTGACTTTTCAGTCTTCCATTCATCCCTATCTTTTCTTAGACGAATTAGCTCATCCTGCAAAGAACTGTAGGTTCTTTGTAGTGAATAGACTTGATCTGACAGCTTCTGTATTTCTCTTACATTCTCTGGACTTCGTTCCTCTTTAACAATTTCCTGAAGTACTTCTTTATACTCTATTGTAGGCTTCTGTGCACGTAAAGATGCGATCTCAGTTTTGACCATGTTGATTTGTCTTTCATAGTCTAAGCTCTGCCTGCTGTTATCTTGAAGTTCCCTCCTTAAGCGCTGCATCTCTTCCTCTGTCTCAGGGGCCAGCCTGAAGATCTCGTTTATGATTTCTTTGACTTCGATCTTGGGTTTGATGCTTTGTATACGGATATGGCGTGACTGAATGTTACTGAGCTCACTTGTGAGATTTGTGTTCTCAAATTTCATCTCTTGTAATTTAGACAGAAGATCTTTAGACTCACTCAGCAGTTCAGGGGCCTGCTCAACAGTTCTAATTTCCTTAGTGACAACTTTTGGCTCTAAGGTTGGAATGAGCCTCTCAAGGGAATTTATCTGGCTTCTCATTTGGGAGATTTCATTCATCAAAGATGTGCTCCTCTCACCTTCATCTGAGATCTCCATCTCAAAGGTTCTTACAGCTTTTAACATCACTGGGTCTTTCTCCACTCTTACCACTTCCTTTTGCACTATCCTCTCTTTTATGTTTTGCTTCTTTTGTTCCAAAATCGTTATTTCTGTTCTCAGGTGGGACTTTTCTTGCTCTTTAACTCTGATTTCATTCTTTAACGTGTTTATTTTTTCCCGAAGATTTGAGGCTTCTACATCCAACCCAGGGTCTTTCTCTATTTCTGTCACCTCTCTTGTCACCAGCTTGGGCTTTGTGTTCTTAATGTCACTTTCTAGAGTAGTGACCTTTCTTGTTATCACCTCAATTTCACTTTGGGTTTTGGTACGTTTCAGTGCTTCTTCGTGAATCTTCCTATAAAAGTCATTCACATTGGCCTCAAGTGTTGGGTCACGGTAGTACTGTAAAACTTCCTTTTCTTCCCTTCGCTCTACTCCTCTTCGACTTTTCAAAGACAAATATCTGTTCTTTATGGTGCCAAGGTTATTCTCCAGATTGTTACGCCTAGCTACTTCCTCATTTAATTCTTTTTGAAGTCCTTCAGTGTCATCAAAAGCTTTTTGTTGTACCTGTTGTTGTTGTACCATGTTTACTCTTTCTTGATTCTGTAAATCATAAAAACTAGTTAATATTTTAAGTCATAAATGATCTTAAATTTTAATTTAGTTCTACAATAATAAAACCTTAATAGAATGCTACATTTCATGATAAATTAAATTAAATTAAACTGCACCTCAGCCTTTATGAACTTTGCCAAATCCATCTGTTTCAATAACTGGTCACTCTCAGCTGCTGTGTCAGCATAACGGTTCACAAGATCCTTCTCCTGTAGCACAGCCAAAAAATATTTTTACTAATATCTCATTCATAATATTTAAAGTTTGCATGTATGTTTTTATTTCATGCATCTTACCTGTTTTGCAACTGAGCTGGCCAGCGTGGAGGTGTAAGGTCTTTTAGCATTCTGGGGTGCATCATAAAGAGTAGCTTTGTATGTGTCACAATTCATCTCATATTCCTGCCCAAAATAAATTCATTATATAATTAATACAACATTTTTACCCTTAGCATGTAATATGTATTTTATGTCATTTTGTAACCGAACCAAAACTAATTACTTACATTTAGAACACCCTGGAGATCTTTGGAGAGATCAACCACCCTGTCCATATCATTACCCTTTCTCCGTATATCCTCCACCACCCTCTTTTAATAAACATAAAACAATAAGACACACACATATTTTAGTGATGTATTGATTTATAATACTTATGTCACTCTTTAAATTGGTGTTTTGGGTTAGCAGACCAGATCAGTTGTCATTTTATATGGTAAGGTTTGAAAATGTTACCTTCTGTGAGTTCTGCTTTGCATTGATTTGAGCCAAATCATCCCTGGGGTTGATTGTGTTGTTTGGAAGATTATCCAGAAATGAATCCAGTGATTGGCTTACATTCTGAAAGTCCTGATGTTTTTTAGTAGCATCTTGCAAAAGCCTCTCTCTAAGAAAACAATTAGTTTAATGTATATATGCAGAGAAGGCACATATTAGACTAAAACACTACCTATGAATGAGACAGATTTTTGCCTTGGGACAGTACCCAGCACTTACCTTTCATTTAGCTGGTTGCTCACATTGGCATATCGGCTTTGAAGGTTCTTCACCTCTGAATCCTGTCTTTGAATATCAGGACAGTACTCCTGATAACCCTGCTCAAGTGAACTGCATAGTTTCTTTTGTTCCTCCAGGTCCTCGTTAAGCTTCTGCATTTTACTTTGAGTGGCAGCAACATCTTTCTTTAAACTCTGAATTAAAGGAAATTATTAATATGATGTACTGTATTCTATACATATACATATACATATAGGATGTACTGTACATTTTATCCTACTTAATACTGTGCATAAGTGGTTACCTGGGTCTCTTGGATACGAGTTTGTATGGCACTGGGTGTGTCTGGGATAGCAGAATGTTCACTGAGATTTTTCTCAAAGCCTGCTACAGTACCTTCCATATTTTTAATCTGTCTCTCCAATACCATAGAAGCATTCATTCTAGAATTTTAAAAAGAGATATAATAAATTCTATACAATTAAATGTAAACATTTTAATATTCCATATAATTTTCAAAACTTTATAGGCTAGATAAAAATAATGTATAGATTCAGCTGCTTAATCAAGGAAACAAATTCAAACCAGCCCCATTTCCTGGAACCATAACTCCAACATCACTTTATGTGTATTCATGCTAAAATATTAAATTTATGTCTAAAAATTATTTGCCATAAAATTTAACAGTAGGAATCAATATGGAAAGAAATTAAATGGATTACAGTGGCAAGACAGTTAAGAATCTTTGATTTTTCTCATTGATTAACCCCCTCAAGTCTTACTTTATCACTGATGTTACTCTTTGGAACTTATCGCTCTAAGGTCCCTGCAATATTCCAATCGTAATTTTTGATTTACATGATGAGGTTCTGTACAACTTTTTTTATTTATTTTAGTTCATGTCCTGAATAACATTGTGATGAATAGCTAAATGTAACTTTCTTATTGAAAATTTGCTATTTCTTGACTTCATTTTCACACTTCAGGACCCCACTACAATGATTGTGTAATTGCTCCTATTGCATACTTCTTTTTGTAGAGATCAAGTAGAGCTGCCAGACTGTCTTGTTTATTTTTAGCATCACCAAGTTTTTGGGGCAAAGTAGAAAATGTTGCCCCTTTAGTGTCCTGGGAGAACAGGGGTTCTATGTCCTTCTGGGCTGTGGCTCTTTGCCTTTCTAACTGCTGCAGGGCTGCTGCTGTTTTCTGTTTAGAAGAGAAAAATAAGAATGAGCACTAGTAATATCCAATTCCCTGTAACCAAGTAAGTCAAAGAAATGAGTGAGTAAGTCTCACCTCTTGTTCTTTCAAACGGTTTGTAAGATCAGTGGTGGGGTCGCTGCGGTTTAGTGGTGCTCTCAGGCTGCTAAGGGTGTCTCTCTCAGCTTGAGCTAGATCCTTATCCATTTGGTTTAGACGGCCAATCAGCTCCACAGCTTTTGGGCTTTCATCCGCTCTTGCAGCAAAAACTAAAATAACAAGTGTGACAGTGTGATAATGATATTTTGATTATTGAGGAAAACAGAATTAGAACAAGCTTTAATGCCTGGTGTTCTTGCATACACAAGGAATTTGTCTGGGTCATAGCTTCCGGTGCACATACAATTCAAAGTGACACGACAAGTGACAAGTGACATAGGTATAAAAAGGTGAAGCATAAAATGAATATGTAAGAAAATACACATTGGTAGAAATACAATGTGACTGTGGAGCTCCGGAAGGTCTAATATATTTACAGATGTATTATAAATAGTCCTGGTTCTGCCTCTTTTGGTCAGGTTATTCCAGGTTTTGGCACAATCATGATAGACTTGTGTGTTTTGTGAGTGACACATGGCATTGTTTTGACATGCCATGTGCTCTCTTGCCTAGTCTCCTGGCCCCGCCCCCTTGTGGTCCCGTCTATCTACCCATCATTGTTTCATTCCCCACATCTGCCCTGTGTCCTTATCCCTTGTTATGTTCCCAATATAATGCCCTTGGGTTTGCTGTCCTGTGCTGTTGCATTAATGTTAAAGGAAGTCGTGTTCTTGTCAAGTCTGTTTCCCGCTAACGTTTGTGTTGATAACCCTGTCTTAGTCGTGTTATTTCTAGTTTTGCCACCTGGTTGGTAGTGTTTTGTTTGGTTTACAGTTTTTGTTACTGTTTCCCCATCTTGGGGTTTTGTTTATTTTATTAAAAGTCTTTTTCCAATCGGCCTGCATCTGGGTTCTCCTTTCCACGCCGTCCCATTTCTCGACAATAAATATTCAAGTTATGAGGTGCTCTATACACAATGTCTAAGGGAAAGTAATGCAAATGTTTATTGCCCATTAGGGTAACATTTAACCATTCATGAGGTAGATGGGCTGAGGAAAGAAACATTTCCTGTGTCTTGCTGTTTTGGTGCTCCGTGCTCGTATCATCATATAGTTATAGTTTACCATCATTTCCAGCGACTTCCAAAAAATGTTTTAAAAACTCTTAATATATGGGCTCACGCTCAACTCTGGTCTTTCCCTTTTTATGTAATATAGTAAGTATATCAAAGTACTTCTCCATTTACCTGGATTCTGTGAAAGGGAGGCCTTTACTGGCTGATTGTGCAGCGAAGTTCTCAAAGCAGCACGTCTTTTTTTTAGATCTTCCAGTTCCTTTCCCAGCCTGCTCATAGATGCACAAATTATTAGCTATCTTTAGGCATTTTCTAAAGATGCATAAACTTTATGCACTTTTTTTTCTTACAGGTCAACTCTGTTGATGGCCTCAGGGTCAGGAGGAGGAATAACAAAGCAAACTCCAGGAAATTTTTCGATCGTCCCATTACTGGATTGCACCTCCCAATTTTCACTGTCAGTGTTGGACTTTAGATTCAACAGCTCTCCTCTGTTTAAGGAATCCTGAAATAAACAATTGTATAAAAGATGTTTTAAATATATTTTACATTTTTATGAAATATTCTTAATTTTAAGAAAGATTATCTAACCTTGGGAGTTTTCCAGTCGCACAAAGACTCAACTGTGGTAGTTTTGCTTGGAGCAGTGTGGCGAAGTTTTAGTGGGGCAATGGCAGTGCTTCTCTTCCTCAGGTCAGCCAATATCTGCTCATTGCGCTGTAGAGTCCTTTCCTCAGCCTGGAGAGAGAAATCTGAATGCTTTTTACTACTGCATTAACAAAGTGGTATTCCTTAAATTTCCGTAGAAGAAACAACTTAATCTGGGTTCTGCTCAGTATTCCTATGTAAGTCATGTTTATATATTTTAATATTCTCTTAAATATGTGATTATACCTCAAGTTGCATCTGAATTTCAGTGTTGGTTTTGCCATTCAGTGCTTTCGCATCAAGAGTGGAGCCGAGCTTGGACAAAGATTCAGACAAGGTGTCTGCATCTAGTTGGTACTGTTAAGAAAGACAAAGCAAAACTTTTATAGACTCTTACCTTGAAAAATATTTTAACTGAAAAATTAATCTGCCCTTTTTACCCTTTTATATTCCTCTATATTGTCCAGATGAGTTTCCTGACAGATGCAAAGATTCAGAAACTTCTGCCATTCATTTCTTACATTGTCCCTCTCCGTCTGGATACAAAAAAAAAGTATATCAAGGGTTTGTTTATTCTAATTGTAACATTCGCAATTCTAATTATTGTAATTAAACTTGTGATGTGCAGCATAACAAACACTATAATGTCAAATAAGTGTCTTGTTCATGTTTTCTGACCTGTACAATGCTGGTAGCAGGATGTTTGAGCTCAATTAATCGGTCCCCATCATCCTGTAGTTTATTGACCTCACTTTCATGAGACAGGAGACTGTTATTTTTAAAATTCTGCAAAGAGACCAGAGTATGATTTTACATTTTCTGCTGTCTGACCCAATTATGACAACTTCACCTTTTTTAAATTGAATATATTAGTTGATAATAAGTAATAGTAGAGAAGAGAAATTGTAACTACAAAGCCATTAAGTATATTTTTATGATGTTAAGAGATATCTGACCTTCAATTCATTCTTTTCTAAAAAAAGATGTTACAAAGCTCAGTTTACCTCATACTGCCTGCGAACATCAGCATGATCAACCATTTGATCACTCCAGTCCCGTTTAATAATCTGGTTCTGCTCTTCCTTCATGTACGTTACCTCCTTCTCACAATCCTGCATGTAGTCATACAGGCTATTCAGGTAGTGACGTCTCCATTTTGAATTATCCTGTAATGCATTATGTGAAATGATTAATGCTTATTTTAAGAAATCATATATCATATCATGACATTCACTGGAGTGTCTCTTAAAGAGTTAAAAGCTCACTTCAAAATATGTGTTGGAACTGTTTTCTTACCAGTAAGTTTGCATATTGCTTCTTAATATCTGCAAATTCCTCCTGGAATAACACAAGGGGTTGTGGGGTAAGTAAAGATTTCTTAAACAGCTGAGAAAATAATAAAACTATGCAGTTCAACTGTGACCAGCTGATGATAAATATTGATTTTAAAGTTTAACCTGAGAACTAGTGGATCCAGGGCTGAGCTGGCTGTTGTAAGACTCAACCTCCTTATGGAGGATGTTATGAGCTGCAATCTGCTTCTTCAGGTCAGGCAAAGTGGGGCCGTACTCCATCTTGCTTACATCTTTCTGTGATGTTTTTTTTATATAAAAAAAGAATGATTATTCAACACAGTTCACAGTGTTCACAATGCTATTACAATCAATTTTATTTGCAGTACTGCTTGCAGAGACTTATAAGTATCTAATTTTGAGTGCAAATTGATAAGTAAAACAATGCAAGCAATTATATAATAATACATATCTCCCTATGTTTTGTGCGTGGGGGTGTCTGACCTGTTTCTGATTGAGCACCTGAGGCCAGTTGATACGAGGCTGTGGTTTCACACTGCCCAAATGCTCATACAGCTCTCGATAAAGGGAACAATCTTTCAGCCAGCGTTCATGAAGACGACTGACGCTGGATTAATAATAATAATAAAAATTCATATTTAGAGGGCTTATGAAAAGTAATTCAAGTGTTATTAGTTTAATAAGAACTCAAATTTCAAACAATTCAGCCCAGTTTAAATGTGTGAGAACAAAAAAAAGTGAGTCATTGTCATTTGGGTGTGGAAAATGTCTATAGTGTAACTTACTCATTTTCTATTTCTATTGATTGAGGGTGTTTCATTTTCTTGGTTTTGTCCATATCCAGAAACAGGTCTTTTAGCAGTCCCTCTGCTCGGCCTAGGAGGTCTGCATTCTCCTTCTGGTGTTTGAATGCCTTGTTATTCTTTTCATTGTCAGCATCCTAAGGCAAAAAAGGACAATGTACTATGTGTATGTGTTTATTATAATAAATACATGTAAACACTAAATTAAACAGTGTTTTCTTACAATGAGCAACAGCTCTTCTGCACGCAGCACATCTTTCTCGACGGTGTCTGCATTTTTCTGCATGCGAGCAATTAGCAACGCCAGATTACTCATCTGTGACCTATGGGTTTTAAATAAAAAGGTCCAATTTAATACACAATTGTTTGGTCAATTATTTAAATAATGTTAAAGACAATGTCAGGAAATTAAGATGTAGACATAAAACTGTGAATATCTTAAGACTTTAAAATGAAGGAACCCTTGTCAGGGTCAAGAGTGTGGTGGAGCCTAAATCTTAAAAAAATGGATACACCCAAGAAAGAACCCTTGATATAATCTGGCACGCCCTGGAATGAAAATTAATCAGCAGCTGTTGATTTGACGCCCATGCTGACAGATGATCTAAATTAAAAGTATTCCAATAATCTCATAATAAAAAAAAAACAGAGACATGCAGGCAAAGGTTTTAATCATGTTCTGGTTTTGTATTTTAGACTAAAAAGGGAAACATTCTAAATGGGAGTCCTTTTCGCCCATGTATTTGTATTGTTTCAAAAGTTTCTAATGATAGACATAATTAATCCAGTCTAGTATGACTTCATACCTACAAAAATCTTAAAGGTGTGGACAGTATCCCTTCATATGAAATCATACAAAGCAAAATCATACACAATGTAATGTAATAATGTGATAGCTATATTTTGTAATAGAAATGTTTATTCAGAAATCTTATTTGCGATCTAAAGATTTTTCCCAATTCTTATTTTTTTTATCCGACAAAACATAGCTTATTTGTCATCTAACCGCTGTTTAAGAAATTTTTACATGTTTAGTTAAAATACCATGTTTGCATGACCATGTCAAAAGATTGGACCAACACCCACTAGAGTAGTGGTGGAACAAGCATGTCAGCCCTTACAGGAACAAAGATATCTGCGACACTCCTGTCACTGTTTCTCTTACTTTTCAATTGAGCTTTTACTGGGTGGCACCCAAATATTCCTATTACAAAATGTAGGTGCCCACAATTATACTTCTGTTTTTCACTTTAGCCTTATCTCATATATTCATTAACATAAATTAAATTTGGAATACAAGTTAAATAAGAAATAAATAAGTTGTTACAAACTTAACCATATACAAAAATTGATAGTCTATTTAACTTTTCAATTGTAATCCTCATTGAATTTATGTGAGAAGATATCTGATATACAGTTATACAGACAAAACCTTAACCGTAAAGAGTTGCATTATAGATTCAGAAGGCCTAACAATTTTGTTATATGAAACACATTTTTATTTAATAGCCTTTATCCAGGTTCCCTATGTACATTTCTTTCTTTACCTGCTATAATCAAAACTAATCGTGCCTGAACACAAGACAACAGAACAGAAACAAAGCATCCTGGAGTATAAAATCATCAACAACACTTACTTGTTTATCTTGGAATCATCTTTGATTGTGCTTGTTTTCTTCCCAAACATCTTGAAAAGTTATCTTCTCTTATGCCAGATTGTCACTGTGTGCATTAACCCCACAAATTCTGTTCCGCACACACTCTCTCTCTCTTCGCCTCTCTACAACTGTCATACATAGCTAAAGCAAAGCTATTATTCGGTTTCCACTCCGCCCTGAGACACAGGTGTCAGGCAACACCCTGACCAACTCTTTCTGCAGGACCGGGTTGACCAGTTTCACCTTCCCATTCTGCATAAACACACAGTTCCACTTACACGTCTGTCATTCATCTGAAGTTTTTTCTTCAGTTTCAAGTTATGTATAAGGTGTTCATATGTAAACATTTTAACAATATGTCACAATGTCACTTTGCTGCAATCTAAATTCGATTGAAACCAAGTAACCTTATAACCACAAACACCTAACCAAGAACGGCCCTGAAAACTTATCATGCTTAAGTTTGGGTGATTTAAAATTGTCAACACACAGCATTTGTTTAGAAGTAATAATCAATTACTATTTTTAGTATTTCCTGTGTTTCACTATTTCTGTTGTGTTTAAAATGTTTGTGAATTTGAGATGCTGTGGAATGTAGCTGTACGGCTTTCTCTCAGCAGGGTTGTGGTAGTTAGCCCACATTTCTAACACATGCTGTCACATTAAAGGGTGTGACAAAGCTTAAGGCGTCAAGCATTACACTGCAGTCACTCCCTTTACCACCCACTTCCAGTTGTTTCAATTCGGTATTTTAAATATTTAATGCTTTTTTTATTACGTACTTGTTGTATTTGTACAAATATAGTACATTTGCAAATATTGTGGCATTAATTTTGAAAAAAGCGGAGAAAGCAGTTAAAATACACAGTGAAGTCCTCCATGTATTTTGGAGAATTAAATGTTAAAGAAAGAATGATGATTGAGATGGTGAATGGGATATTATCTCAATTGCTAACTTTGCTTGGTGGTTCAAGTGACATTTTTTGGGGTACTTGCGATACTTGAGCAGTGAGTACATTAATAGTACATCAATAATACCATTTTATTTCATATTTTACATAATTTATATTAAGTTTATTTTTGTTTTCTGTATTTGCTATTTTACCAAAAACATGTTTTGGTGGGAACACAGCAAATTGAACTTATGTGAACTTGACTAACCTTTTTCTAGACGTTAGAACAGATGTTTTTATGGATCATTAAAGGGAAACATTTTCAACTGGAAATCTTTCCAAACTGCCACAGTAAGAGGATGTCTCATTAATTTTTCATCAACTTTCTCTTAAAATCAATATAAATCCATTTAGGCTGTCCTGATAAATGATCTATAGTGAAACTAATAGCATAGATTAAACAGTTACCATGGTGATACATTTACGTAAACTGGTTTTACAGTAAATCCGATAGATTAACTTTAGTAAAACCAAGTCAATTTGTTTCTCCTTACTACATACATAATGATGAAATAATCTATTTTTATGATAATTTGCTACAGTAAAACACAATTGTTTATTTCAAAATTCATATTTGTAAACTTTTGTTTAAATAGACTTTTGCAAATAATCTCTTGTATGTAACATATCTAAAAATGACTTTACAACCACGTTCATTCTGACATACAAATAAATACAACATCCTAAAACATTACATTACCATCATAAAAACGTACTGTTTGGGCAGCTGATATGACGAAAATATAGTGCTCATTCCTGCACAGTCTTTCATGGTGGAAGTAGTAGCATAATGATTGTTAAAAAGAGTGAACATAGTAGTCGGCACTTTTAAGGTTAAGATATTATTTAAAAAAAAAAAATTTTATTCTACCGTTATAAGATTCGATCGCTTCTTTATATTTAATTTTTCTGTCATTCGCTCCAGTTTTTTCACAAGTCCATCAAACAACTGTGGATAGATTACTTCATCAAACACGGTGAGTAATGGCTTCTCCTGCTCTTGTTATTTGCACTTATTGTCACATGTATAGTTTATCAATCTCTGTCACTGATGAGGGATTCATATATGATAAATGCAGGGAAATAGTTAGGCCGACAGAGAAGATTTCAGATTTAGAGACACGGGCGGTTAGCTCTGGGTTTAACACACATTGTGATACACCCACTGAGAAACCTGATGAAAGTGCTCTAGTTATCGGTGATTCTATTGTACGGAACGTGAATATAGAGACACCAACCACCATAGTCAAATGTTTACCGGGAGCCAGAGCGCCTGACATCCTATCAAATTTAAAAGTGCTGGTTACTGATAAACGTAAATACAGTAAGATTATAATTTATTCTGGCACTAATGATGTTCGACTTCGCCAGTCGGAGATCACTAAAAATAACTTTAAAGACGTGTTTGAACTTGGAAGCATGATGTCAGACACTGTAATATGTTCTGGTCCTCTCCCTGCTTACAGTGGTGATGAGATTCATAGCAGATTATCATCAATCAATGGCTGGATGTCTAAATAGTGCCCGCAGAATAATATAGGTTATATTGATAACTGGACAAGTTTTTGGGACAGACCTGACCTGTTGATGGTCTCCATCCCTCCTGGGGTGGAGCGGCTCTTCTGTCTAGAAATATGGAACATAGTCTTAGAGTTTATCCTTGACTAACTGGAGCCCAGGTCAGGAAGCAGACAAACTGGCTTAACCCACTGTCTGCAAGCTGTCTCACATCACAAAGCTCAGTTAATTCTCAGCACAAAGAAATTCTTTCACCTAGATATCACTCCATCAAGACTGTGTCTGTTCCCCGGACTAGAAAATACAAAAAACCTACAAATGCGTTTAAAAATAAAAATAAAAACCTAATCAGAATCAGAATCAGAATGAGCTTTATTGCCAGGTGTACTTGCACACACGAGGAATTTGTTTAAGTTACAGAATTTACAGTACACAACGTAAGTCACAAGAAAAGAAACAAGTAACATAATAAAAATAAAAATGTAAGTTGAACACACAGTGGTGGAAATGCAATGGTACAAAAGAGCTATGGATGAAATAGTGTATATACGGATGTTTTATAAATATAAGTCAAAAGTTATAAGGTGCTATATGTGATAGTATTGCACACAACCGTATCACATTAAGGAAATCTACAAATGAAAAATTATTAAGGTGCTATATATGAAAGTCTGATGAAAAGTAGTTAATTGCACACATTTATTGCACACGATGAACATTTAACTGTTCATGAGGTATCCTGTGTCTGGATGCTTTTGTGCTGGGTGTTCTGTAGCGCCGACCAGACGGTAACAGTTCAAACAGAGAGTGTGCTGGGTTTGAGGGGACCAGAGTGATTTTGCGAGCCCTTTAACTCACTCTGGATAAGTACAGTTCTAAAAGTGTGGGAAGACTAGTGCCACTGATTCGTTCAGCAGTCTGGATTACTAGCTGTAGTCTACTCAGGTCATTTTTGGAGGCTGAGCCTAACCAGACAGTGATGGAAGTGCAGACGATTGATTCGATGACAGCTGAGTAGAATTGTACAAGCAGCTCCTGTGGCAGGTTGAACTTCCTCAGCTGTCGGAAGAAGGAAAGTATCTGCTGAGATTTCTTCACAATAGAGTCAATGTGAGCATCCCACTTCAGATCCTGAGAGATGGTGGTGCCCAGGAACCTGAAAGACTCTACTGTAGCCACAGTTCTGTTCATGATGGTGAGTGGGGGGAGTGCAGGGGGGTTTCTCCTAGTCCGCTGGTCCACTATCACATCCACAGTTTTGAGCGTGTTCAGCTCCAGGTTGTTGTACCTGCACCATAGAGCCAGCTGCTCCACCTCCTGTCTGTACGCATACTCGCCACCGTTCCGGATGAGTTCGATAACAGTAGTATCGTCCGCAAACTTCAGGAGCTTAATGGAGGGGTCTTTAGAGGTGCAGTCGTTTGTGTACAGGAAGAAGAGTAGTGGGGAGAGAACACATCCTTGTGGGGCACTGGCTCTGATGGTCCGGCTGTCGGACATTAATTTGCCCATTCTAACTAGTTGTTGTCTGTCTGTCAGAAAGCCGGTGTTCCATTGACAGACAGAGCTAGGGACAGGAAGCTGGGTCAGTTTGGTCTGTAACAGTAATGGGGTGATGGTGATGAAGGCAGAGCTGAAGTACACGACTCCTCGCATAAGTCCCTGGTTTGTCCAGATGCTGTAGGGTATATGCAGTCCCATGTTGACTGCATCATCCACAGACCGGTTTGCTCTGTAGGCAAACTGCAGGGGGTCCAGCAAGGGGTTCAGTGATGTCCTTCAATTATGCCAAATGACTTCATGGCTACAGATGTTAAAGCCACAGGTCTGTGGTCATTGAGTCCTGTAATCTTTTGGTTAAACTGAGGTTCAACAAATAAAAACAGCTACACTTCTGATAAACAAATGATAAAGCTTGGTTTATTGAACATCAGATCCATTTCTGAGAAATCACTTTTTGTAAATAATATGATCACTGATAATAATTTAGATGTGCTTTGTTTGACAGACCTGGTTTAAACCTGATGATTACATTATTTTAAATGAGTCCACCCCACAAGATTATTGTTATATACATGAGCCGCGTCCAAAAGGTAATGGGCGAGGTGTTGCTTCAATATATAACAATATTTTTAAAACTTCTCAGAGGACAGTTTCAAGTATAACTTGTTTTTTCAAGTAATGTTGCTTCATATAACACTAACCAGAGAAACAAATGTGAATGATAAATCCCTTTTGATGTTTGCACTGGCTACTGTATACAGGCCACCAGGGCACCATACAGACTTTATTAAAGAGTTTGGTGACTTTACATCTGAGTAAGTTCTGGCTACAGACAAAGTTTTATTAGTTGGCGATTTTAATATCCATGTTGATAATGAAAATGATGCATTAGGATCCACCTATATAGATATTCTGAACTCTATTGGGGTTAGACAACATGTTTCAAGACTCACCCACTGCCGAAATCATACCCTAGATTTAATATTGTCACATGGAATTGATCTTGATGATGTTGAAGTTATGCAGCAAAGTGATGATATCTCAGATCACTATTTAGTGTTGTGCAATCTTAATATCGACAGAATTAAAAATCCTACTTCTTGTTACAAATATGGTAGAACCATTACTTCTACCACAAAAGAAGACTTTGTAAGTTATCTTCCTGATGTATCCGAATTCCATAGCATTTCCAGCAAACCAGAACAACTCGATAATGTAACCAAAACAACAGACTCGCTCTTTTCAAGCATTTTAAATTCTGTTGCCCCCTCAAGATTAAGGAAGGTCAAGGAAAAAAGTTTGACTCCTGGGTATAATGAGCATACTCGCAGTCTAAAGAGAGCAGCCCGAAAAATGGCTTGGCGGGAAAGTAACCTATCCTTCAGAAAGGCATTAAAAACAGCTTGATCCAATTACTTTTCTAATCTTTTAGAAGAAAACAAACATAACCCCAAGTAGTTATTCAACACTGTGTCTAAACTAATGAAAAAATATAGCCTCAACAAGTGCTGACATTTCCCAGCACTACAGCCGTAATGCATCTATGACCTAATTCACTTCTAAAATTTACACTATTCGAGATAAAATCGTAACCACTCAGCGATCAGCTACTGTATTCCATAAGATAATTAAACCCCCAGAGGAACAGTTCCATTCATTCTCTTCTATAGGAGAGGAAGAATTGTGTAAACTTGTAAAATCATCAAAAGCAACAACATGTATGTTAGACCCTATTCCATCCTAGTTCCTACAAGAGGTGCTTCCAGAAGTCATAGATCCCCTTCTGACTATTATTAACTCCTAATTGTCTTTAGGATATGTCCCCAAATCTTTCAAACTGGCTATTATTAAGCCTCTCATTAAAAAAAAACACAACTTGACCCCAAATACCTAGTTAATTATAGACCAATTTCAAATCTCATTTTACTCATTTCTAGAGAAAAATTATATCTGTGAGAATTTCCTGTCAGGATGGGATGGATGGTGAAGGAGAGAGAACCCAAATGCAGGCGAGATAGTAAAATAACCAGACTTTAATTCACAAAAAACAAACAAAAAACCCACGATGGGGAAAACAGGACACAAAACACTATAAAAATGGCAAACAAAAAACTTCCCACGATGGGGCACAAAACAAGGAGTACTAAAAAACTAAAACAAGGCTAAACAGGGACATGAAACTCGAAACACAATACAAGACCTTAACATGAACCTTCACAAGAACCAGACCACGAACACGAGTAACACATGTAACAAGTGTAATGCAGCGACACAGGACAGAAAACACAAGGGCTTTATATAGGGGAACATAACAAGGGATAACGACACGAGGCAAGTGTGGGGAATGAAACAATGATGGGAAGCTAGACGGGATACCAAGGGGGCGGGGTCAAGAGACGAGACAAGAGAGCACATGGCATGTAAGAAAACAATACCATGTGACCCTCACACAAAACACAGGTCTGCCATGTGTCTGCCAAAAACAGGAAAAACATGACCAAGATAGGCAGAATCATGACATTTAGACCATATAATAGCACCGAGACTGATCTCTTTCGAGTTACAAATGATCTTCTCCTCTCATCTGACCGTGGCTATATTTTCTTATTAGTGTTTCTGGATCTTAGCGCTGCCTTTGATACTTTTGACCACAAAATTCTTCTTCATACTAAACTGACTATCAATTCGTAGCAGTAAATGAATAGCTATCATATCGATCACAAGTTCAGTTTGGAGCCCTCAAGTACATTGAGCACCTCAAGGCTCTTCACGGTATACATGTTACCTTTGGGAGCTATCATCAGGCAACATGGTGTCAGCTTCCACTATTATGCTGATGATACTTACTAAGCTCTATATTTCCTCACTACCCTGTGAGACACAAAAATTCGAAAAACGAATGGAATGCATAGTTGATTAAAAAAACTGAATGACGAATAATTTTCTGCTGCTTAACTCTGGAAAAACAGAGGTCTTAATTATAGGACCTAAAAACTCTGCAACAACCTTGAAAAATGTCTAAAATTTTATGGCTGCTCTGTAAGCTCCTCATCATCCGTTAGGAACTTGGGTGTGCTATTCAATAAAAATTTCTCCTAAGAAAACCACATATCGAGTATTTGTAAAACTGCATTTTTTCACCTCAAAAATATATCTAAATTACGGCCTATTCTCTCAATGTCAAATGCAGAAATGTTAATCCATGCATTTATGACCTTAAGGTTGGATTATTGCAATGCTTTATTAGGTGGTTGTTCTGCACGCTTAGTAAACAAATTACAGTTAGTCCAAATTACAGTAAATGCTGCAGCAAGAGTTCTTACAAGAACACCACATTACTCCGGTCCTGTCAACATTGCACTGGCTCCCTTTCAAACATTGTATAGATTTTAAAATGACAAATTACTCGATTATTACTTACAAAGCCTTGAATGGTTTAGCACCTCAGTATTTGAAAGAGCTCCTGTTACATTATAATCCTCAACGATTGCTGCGTTCTCAAAACTCAGGCAGTTTGATAAAACTTAGAATATCAAAATCAACTGCAGGTGGCAGATCCTTTTCCTACTTGGCTCCTAAACTATGGAATAACTTACCTTATAGTGTTCGGGAGGCAGATACACCCTTGCAGTTTAAATCTAGATTAAAAACCCATCTCTTTTACCTGGTTTACACATAAATACTAACATGCTTCCAATATTCAAATACGTTAAAGGATTTTTAGGCTCCATTAATTAGGAAATCCAGAACCGGGAACACTCTATTTGCTATAGCTTTGAATGGCATCTACGCTAATATTTGTCTGTTTCTCTCTTCTTCCAAGCTCTTCTGGGCCACCGGATCCAGTCCGTATCCAGATCAGATGGCATTGCAGTCACCAGGATCCAGTGCGTATCCAGACCAGAGGGTGGAGAAAAGACCCCTACGGCCCGGACAGCGGAGACCAGGATGACTAGAACCCCAGATAGAGATCTTTTCCAAGACCTTGCCTCAGATGACCATCAGGATGGGACCACATCCATGCAGTTCACTGCAACCAGGAATCGACCTACTGGTTAAAATCTAGACAGAGGATAACTGGCTCCCATCTGAGCTTAGCTTTCCCCCAAGTCCCTACAGCCAGGCTATACCCGGATCAGTAGTACATTGCTTTAAGCCGGAGTCAGTAAGTATCTGGACCAGATGGTGGGTCCGGAACTAGAAAAGCCCTCTACAGCCTCGAACATAGCGAAGACCAGGACAAGAACACCAAGGATACCAATCCCCTGGAAAGGCCTCGCCTCTGACAATATTCGGATACGACCAGAGCAAAGATATGTTAATTCTCCATTCTGCTGCAGCCTGGACTTAAACTGCTGGATTCTTCTGGTCAGAGAAGAACTGGCTCTCCAACTGAGCCTGGTTTCTACCAAGGTTTTTTCTCCATTTTGTCACCGATGGAGTTTTGGTCCTTGCCACTGTCGCCTCTTGCTTGCTTAGTTGGGGTCACCTCATTTACAGCAATTTCGTTGACTTGATTGAATTTGAATGCACAGACACTTTATGTAAACAAAGAGGACATCAACGAATTGAAAATGAATGCACAGACAACATTTAAACTGAACAGAGATAACATCCCCAAATTCAATAATTTAACTATAATTAAGCATTATGACACACTGTTTTACTAATTATTGTTGTTAAGCTGCTTTGATGCAATGTATTTTGTCTAAAGCCCTATATAAATAAAGGTGACATTGACATATTCCTTCCTTTTTTCATGACCTCTCAGAACTGTTTAGCCCAAAGCAGTCCAAAGCAACGCAACTTCCCCCTAACCACACCTGGCACTGTGCAATTGACCTACTTCCCAACGCTATGCCTCCTATGAGCAAGATATATCCCCTTTCTAGAACAGAAACTCAAGCGATGGAGTAGTATATCAGAGTAGCTATCTCCAGCCGCAACTGGATTTTTCTTCGTTGAGAAGAAGGATGGAGGATTAAGATCTTGTATAGATTACAGGGGACTGAACAATGTTACTGTCAAGTTTCGCTATCCGTTACCTCTGGTCCCTTCTGCATTGGAACAACAACGAGAAGCAACCATCTACACAAAGTTGGATATGAGGAGTGTGTACAACCTGATAAGAATTAGAGAAGGTAATGAATAGAAAACTGCTCTTCTCACTTCCAGAGGGCACTACGAGTATCAGGTTATGCCATATCACTTTGCCAACGCACCAGCTGTTTTTTAGTCATTTATCAATGAAATCTTCAAGGACCTTCTCAATAACTATGTCATTGCCTACATTGACGATATGCTCGTTTACTCCAAATCAGAGGCTGAACATATAAACTACTGAAGAAAAGTACTCTCCTGGCTCCTTAAGAACCAGCTCTTCGTGAAGGCAGAAAAATGTGAGTTCCATGTACGTCAAACAGCATTCCTGGGCTATAACATAAGTCACCAAGGAGTCAAGATGGATATTGCCAAGATCAAAGCAGTCACTGAATGGCCACAACCTTCCACTGTTAAGGAACTACAAAGATTCTTGGGTTTTGCGAATTTCTACAGGACTTCATTCGTAATTACAGCACAGTAGTTGCTCCACTAACGTCTCTTTTAAAGAGCAAACCGTCCAAACATGGATGGACTAAGGAGGCCAACCAAGCCTTTAACAATCTCAAAGAAAAGTTTACCTCAGCCCCTATTCTGAAACAACCCGATCCTAGCCTACCCTTCGTTATAACGCCTTCTCGTTTGGCTCTTGGCGAAGGCGGTCGCATCTTTTCCCTCTCCTCTCCCTTATCTCTCCTAACTGCTTGCTTTGTCTTGTTACTCTGTCCTGAGACTCTCTTTGCCCTGCTCTCGAAACAGAAAAGGAATAATGGATTTGATTAGCTGGTCTCTGAGCGCAATTGACACCCTCTTCTCGACGAGAAGCCGGGGTTCGGGGGAACCCAGTTGTCCTGAAGGAACATTTGCAGCTGGATACATGATGGACGGGTGGGAGAATTGGCGCATCGTGTGCCTGGCGACATTGTCCCTGGAGGATGTTGAAGATATCTACATATTAGGAGCTGTGGTAGCAGGGATTTTACTGATTGGATTAGGTGGGACCCTGTGGAACCGACGAGTGATAAAAGTGGTCAATGATCAAAGCCCCAGCAAGTTGACCGGATGGATTGAGACTGAGATGGGCAAAGCTGCTAGTACTCATGCTGCGGCAATGGATCGGAAATTGGAAAACATCACGGTGGTCTTAGACCGAAAACTGGAAAACAACGGAGTGGCTATAGTGGCCATAGACCGCAAAATGGAAAACAACGGGGTGGCTATAGACCGGAAAATGGAAAACATCGACCGCAAAATGGAAAACATCTTGGAGAAACTAGCAACTTTGCAAAGGAATTTGGCTGAAATGGCGACCAGAGATGGACATTAGATAACTGCGAAAACTAGCAGATATCGTCCCAAATTTTAAGAAGAAATAATTTGTTTTCGGCGTCAACCCTTTCAGACAGCCTTGGCCAAGGCCTTCGCTGAAGATAAGCAACCCCCACGAGAACAAGATAATGAGACTCTCTGATTTCCTGTACCCATTCCAAGGACTTTACCTCTACCCCATCCCACGCCTTCGCATGCTTATCTCCTCTGGTGTGGGCAGGCTGGTCTGGATCCAGCGCTGTACTCCATAGCTGCAGGGGCAGATGGCTGTTGCCCATATTGGACACCTCAATTCCCTGTCCCCCTCCCCATTGCAATGTCATGTCCAGTTTATGTGCTTAATGCAAGGGCTTTTTTGTCTCCCAGGTCTCACACTGCCCTATTGTAGGACAGTCTGAAAGGGGTTCTTTTTTTGAGCCAACTTTCCTTGTGTATCATGTTGTTCCTTTTTCTCTGTACTACCTCTCGGATCTGTCTTCCCTTGAATGTGTTATGTGTTTATGGTCCGAGGGGTGCCATTTCACGGCATGTAACAGTGTCTGTGACAAATAAAAGATTGATTGAGATTGATTGATACTTCAGACTGTGAAGTGGCAGTCCTTTCCCAAAGGCACAGTCAACATGGCAAACTACATCCTTGCGCCTTCTCCAGAAAACTAACCAGTGTCGAACGTAATTATGATGTAGGAAATGAGGAGCACCAGTACATGAAAGCTGCAATTGAAGAATGGCGACATTGGTTAGAGGGCGCCACTCACCCGTTCCAGGTTATAACTGACCATAAGAACCGAGAATATATCATAGGTGCCAAACGTTTGAACCCTTGCCAAGCTCGCTGGGCCCTCTTTTTCACCCGCTTCCAATTGACAGTAACTTACAGACCAGGTAGTAAAAATAGCAAGGCTGATGCTCTCTCTAGACAACACAATCTCCCCTTAGAGCATCTAACCTCAGAATCCATACTTCCACCCACTGTAATTCTAGCTCGTATCTCTTGGGACATTATGTAGGAAATCCAACAGGAGCAGCAGAATGATCAACCACCCGCAAATTGCCCTCATAATAAACATCATGTACCTAAAACCCTTCGTCAATGCATAATGCTGTGGGTCCACTCTTCATTAAGTTCAGGGCACTCTGGTATTTCACTAACGCTCCATCTCGTCCAGAACACATTTTGGTGGCCATCAATAACTAAGGATTTAACCACGTACGTCAAGTCCTGCCCAATCTGTGCACAATCTAAGACCCCCAAGGACCTACCCTCTGGTCTCCTACAGCCGTTACCCATTCCACAACGCCCATGGTCAAACCTCTCTATTGACTTTTTAACCGATTTGCTTCCCTCAAATTACTTCACAACCATATTAGTAACAATTGACCGCTTCTCCAAATCTTGCTGTCTCATAACATTGAAGGGACTACCCAAAGCCATGGAGTCCCAGCCCCGTTCCATAATGTTTTTAGATTCTATGGTCTCCCTGAGGATATTGTCGGTGATAGGGGCATCCAGTTCACCTCCCGTTTTGTAAACAACTTGATATTAATGTGGGCCTCACGTCAGGGTACCATCCTTAAGCCAATGGCCAAGTTAAACGAATCAATCAAGAAATTGGACGCTATTTAAGAACCTATTGCAGCCCAGAGCAACAAAGATGGTCAGAGATTCTCCCTTAGGCAGAATATGCTCAGACCTCTCTAACCCATTCTTCCACAGGCCTTACTTCCTTTCAATGTGTCCTGGAGTTCCAACCACCCATGTACCCGTGGTCTGGTGATCTCTCCTCAGTTCCAGCTGTAAATGACTGGATACGTCATAGTGAGAGGGTGTGGGACAGTGCTCATTACCGTTTCCAAAGGGCCATAAGGACGCAAGAGATCCAGGCCAACAGATGACGACGCCCAAATCCTCTCTGCCAACCTGTACATCGGCTCTGGGTCTCAACTAAGGACATCAAACTTCGGCTGCCCAGCAGGAAACTCTTTTCAGGGTATGTAGGATTCTACAAAGAATCAATGAAGTAACATGCCAACTTGAGCTTCCTGCTAACTATTGCATCTCTCCCTCTTTCCATGTGTCCCTTCTCAAACCGGTCCACCTGGGAGCTGACCCTGGCCAAATGATCCACCGCCACCTCTGGATGTAGACGACAGGCCCGTCTACCAGGGAAAGAAGTTAATGGACTCTCACATAGAGGGAGTCAGCTCCAATATTTGGTGGACTGGGAGGGCTATGGACCTGAGGTAGTGGGTGGCTGCATACGACATCTGATACCTTTAATAATTGTCCGCATATGGATTCCAACCAAGCCTCAGCCTCTTCGTTACAAGTATTATAATTCAAATGACAATTTTATATATATAAAATTAAAAACAACAATTAAAAATATATATAGTAGAATTTCCGGCCATCGAAATTGGCCCATGCTGATGTAACCTGTTGTATATGAGTTAAAAGATATTTATTCATTTTAAAATAATAATGCTAAATAATAATGCAAATATACACAAATTTGTTACAATGTACCAAATCTGACAAACATTATGTGAATCATTTAAGGAAGTCTGTATAAGGTCTTTAAAAAAAGGCCAGAATAACACAGAGCAATGGTAAAAAACATATTAATAATTATATTGTTTGGGCCCCAACTGGACATAAATGTTATTCAAAGATTATGAGTTTTATTATTAATCCTGTTGTTAAGAATCTTTCTGCATCTGTAGAACACTGTTTCAGTTCCTTACTTATGCCTCCCAGTGTAAGATTGTTCAAACGGTCTGGACTCTTATTGGCCAACTTTTTAATGTGTGCCCAGCCACTTCATCACCACGAGTGAAAGGATAGATAATCTTTGAATCTAGTTATTTCCGTTACGAGTTGCCACTGTCTCTTTATGGAAGTAACTGGATGACTACATTCCTGGCATTTGCTTTCATTTGTGATTTCTGTTAAACACACTAATAGCGTTTTCATCAACTTTGGGATTTGTTAACTCATAGATAGTTTACAGGTACAGACAGAGGCAAACGCACCAGACAGTTTACATTGTGCTTTAAAGGAGGGGGCGGAGATAGATGTCTCAAGATTTCAACAACTTTTCCTCAAGTAAAGTGTAAGCAAAACACCCAATAAAGGTTAGGCGCGTTGTAGCACAGCAAACTGTGCTACTTAGCTTATCTGTCAGATGTTTACCTGGTAGATGTCAGTAGTATCAGCTGAATATATGCAATTTAAATAATTCATGCTGAAAAAGAGATTATTTTTTACTGATTATACAAAATAAAAATCATTTATTATAATAACATTCACATTAACCTTGTTGACAAATGAATGCTTCTAATACTAATAAATTATGTTGTGACATCAAATACAGTTTTTAATATAATTTTTAAAATGTTCAACTTATTTGCATGTGACCTCACAAAGATTCTAATATCTCTTTGAGCCAGGCTGTGTTCTTTGTGAGCTTCCCAAAGACGTTTGGCCCCAAGAAGTCACTATAAGCCATTTAAGTGGGCAGTGAGGAAAGTCTGTACAAATGCACATTGGACATTTATCTGTCATCTGCATACATCAGCGAATTAAAAGCGTTTAGCATTAAAAATATTTCTGCCATTTCTATTTTAACAGTGTAACAAATGTTAAATCATGTTTAATGAACAAAAAAACACAGATTCTAATACATTTTTTGTTCACAGAACCTTGTGAACATAACATTGGAGATTATTAACTGCAAAGTTTTTTTTGTATATCGCTAATAATGCTGCATTGGTTATACAGTTTATGGAATCAAGAGAAGCAGTGACTCTTTTCTACAGCGATCATGGCGCAAATTAGATTTGACCCAAGCACTTGAATGCACATGCCCACCGGTAGTGCTATGGCCTGCCATCTCTGCTCGATCATTTTATTATTATTTTCATTATTATTTATTTTAAATTTGGTTAAATACTCTTTATATATTATGTCCTATATAAGTTTTCTTACCGTTCATCATTTGTTGGATTCTGCATTTGTATTGTCTGGATAAGTGTTCAGTGGTCTAATTTTTTTAAGGTTCCTCTAACAACGTCACAAGACATTGTTGCAGTATTTTTCAACTCTGTCTGACTAGAAACAGATTCATTAGGTTAACAAACTTACAATGATCTTGACAAAGTCAGAATTGGTTATATAATGCAATGGTTCAAGATGGAGCTCTGGCCATAGTAAAAACAAAGTTAGAATTAGCATCTAAGGGCAACTATGATTTTCTTCCGAAATTAACACTGCCCATTTAATTAAAACATAATTTGTCCTGTGTGCTGTTCTTCCCTCTTTATTTCTAAAAGCAGAGATCCAAGTATGAAGAATAGTTTGATCTAGTACTACGATAACGCTCAAGTATTTTGGATCCCTTACAAAGATTATTGATACACCGTTTTATTTATGAATGTTGTTCAGCTGCTGTGACTTAATGTATTTTGTCAAACACGCTTTATAAATAAAGCCAACTATGGAAAAAACTAACAACAAATTCTGTAACGTAAACTTATAATCATAACTGTTTATTTTTAAGGTCCATGCAAAGTGACAGAAATCCTCATGTGTGTAGAGTTTCTAAGTGTCCAAATTATTTCTTAATCTACACACTAAAAAAAGGTAAACATCAGCTGATTATTTTGTTCTGTTTAGCATTTGATTTAAGTGAATATATCTACATCAATAACAAAATCACAATGGCAGATCTTACATCACTTAAAATCTGACTACTTTTGTTAAAATCTTTAAAGAAATTAAATTGCTGATGGTTTAATTGAAAAAATAATATTTCAGAGGTAACATGAAGATCTATGCAAAAAGACAGCATGGCTTTTGCCTGAAATTTGGGATCAAACAATTGAAATGGTGTATCCCCAAGATGATCACAAATACTCAATGTGTATATTACAGCCAACTGTTAAATTATTCAGATATAAGATCAACTTTGTATTAATGTGGGACCTCTATTTTAGCCATCTGAATTTTTCACATTGCATTTATTCCTCTCAAATCTGTAAGACAGTAAGTAACAGAATGGAACGTAATAATGACCCCCCCCAAAAAAAATTAATTCAAAATCGGATAATTTTTTACTTGCCCTTGTATTGTTCAAACCCTGCATGGATTTCTTTGTTCTTCAGAACCTAAATGAAGAACTTTTAAAACTGGTTTTAGTTGCGTATTGACCTCAAATTACTTTTGTCAGGCTACATGAATAGAATTTCATATATGAAAAACAATAAGAGGATACATGAGACTACTGTTACAAAAGGATACACACAACAAAATGTGTAATTACTATTCTATACTCTCATGCATGTTTTTTACGGTATTTCCTGAAAAAAAAGTTTAGCATTTAATTCAGTTTTAAAAAACATTGGGTTTGACCAACACAAGTGTGAGAAAATAATAAATCGTTTTAAATCACTGGGTGAACTAACCCTTCAAATGAACAATGCTGCAGCAAAACAAAAACTAGAATTAGTTTCCAAAGCCAAAAAAGCCCTTGAAGTATCCTGTGATGCCTCCTTTGCCCTTCTGCTCAACTTTGTCATCAAGAGGTGGAAAAGCAACATGGTTTAGTGCTAGGTCAAAGAAGAGAGGCTTGAACGGAACTGGATGAAATTCTGGAGGGAACTGCACTAGATTGGGCCGTTTGCTCAGGAGGATGGGGTCATGACGGAAAGTATCCAAATGCTCTGACAGGGGCTGTGGGACACAAAAAGAGAAAAACAGCTTTTACAAAGTTAAACAACTACCATAACTCTTTACATTTCCAAAGACAATAATGGTAAATGCACATTTACTGATAGAAAAAAAATCTGTGCATTGAAAATTTGAAACTACATTGTGTTCTGGTGCGAAACATAGGTGTTTCTAATGATGGATATGGTCATTTGTTTAGTTGCTATTGGAGTGGCTGCATAAAGATCCCGGGAGACTGATTGTTTGCCCGGGAAAAGAGAGCACAAGCCCCTTGTCTTTACGACACTTTGTTCCATATATATATCTATGTGGGCCTTTTCTAATTGCAGTCTATGGCAAGGCGGCCCCACCAGTTAATAAGTGTCGAACAGTAGATAGCAGACTGCTTCCCAGTTGATTTTGATAGTCAATTTCCCTGTCTCTCTGTTCGCCATTCCCACATCTCAGACCTAAAATATATTTAATAACCTTTATACAGACATCTTGAGAAAAGAAAACGCTGTACTTATTTTTAAGTTCTTTATTTATGCTTAAAGGATCACTGATTATGTTCAGCTCTGTGCTATAGTGGATGGGTGCCGCTGCAAGGAGTGATAAGCTTTTTTTTTTGTTTTGCTAGCTTGTCTATTGGAGGAATGAGTTTCAACACAAGCTCTTTTAATGGTTTTCATTGGTCGTTAAATATTTATGACATTTACTGAAAGACGCAAAGGGAGATCAATAGAATTTATGAAAAAAAAAGAAATATTAGCAACTGAATTCAAAATCACATGCTTTACTTCTGATATTGTTATATATAAATACTACTAGTACACTACACTAAATTCTATGGTTTTAGCTATGCTGGCTACTGTATAAACAGGGACTGCATTCTCTCACATGAAAATTGGTAAAGATCAACGATTACTAAAGAGCACCTTGTGGCCTGCTTAAGGCTCGCAGCTAGCTCAAGCTGACTATGAGAAACTAGCTGCCTACTACCAGTGCCAGAGGTCCCAAGATAAATAACTTTGTCCCTAGAATCATAATATATTTAATTATATATGGATTAATTTTCCTTGATTTGTGCATAATTAATATGCAAGTATGCTTTGCTTTTTTCGAATGTTTGAACTTAGTAGAATGGTAGAACTTTTAAATTTATCGACAAATTTAAAAGTAGATATTTGTTTAAAAAAGGTTGGGCAGCCCTGGTCAACGCGATCGATTGCTAGGTTGATGTAAATAGTGGCCAAGGGGTGACTTTACCGTTTAATGTTGATCCTGAAAAACTGATTGGTTACCGAGGTGAATGAAAAAGAGCGAGGGATTTAAAGGACGAGTGTATTCAAGTGTCTTTATATTAAGTGTTGACTTTTGAAGTTTGAATGTAAAATCCTCAGCTGAATATTCAATGAATATAATTCTTTGGGATTGTTGGGAAGTTGGTTTGTCTTCAGAAAACCTTAAGTCTAATCCCTTAAAATGGCAGAGCACACGTTCACCGACCAGTCTTAAGATCTGTGTGGTGGTCGTAGCTTAAAAGCTGTAGAAGTTAGATGTAGTTAATTTAGTCCCAGAAGAACAAGTTTAAGTGAAACATCTTTCTCAAGCCAACATATCTATGCAACAGTTGTTTTGGTCGAGAGCCGAGCAATATTCAACCATAGACATCATGGAAACAGCTCTACTCGGAATAGACAAACGCAGGGCAGGATGAATGAAGAAGTTGGTTGCAACAGAACATATAAACAGACAAAGGGCTTAAGACAACTTAATATCCTAAACAAGGGCGTATAAATAGAATACGGCTCTCTTAGTTGTGAAACATATATGCGCTAAATATATCTACAAATTAGGTGTCTTTAAATGGCATCCCAGAATAAGAAAAATAACTTGTGTAAGACGAAAAAGAAGAAAAGTTTGCTAACGCAGCAGAGGACTTTTTTGCACTCCTGTGGCTATGGGGTTAAAGGATGGCCCTTACAACGCCAGAGATTGCACAAATCAATGTAAAAAAAATGTAAATACTTTTTTTTTTTGAATTAAAATCACTCCTTGATTTCATTACTGCACAATAACAGAAAATAGAGAGCCTGCTATGTTTTTAAATAATGCTTTCATGAGTACTGCAATGTTATCTGTTGATCGTTGAACCAGGCCACACAATGTAGACCTTTTGCAAAGTACAAAATTCCTGATTCCATCTCAAGCAGAAACAGCTTTACTGAACAAATTTTCTTTCCTACCGTGGTGTCTTTAAACTGCTGTTGTGTGGGCAACTCATCTGCAACATCGTCTTTGTCTGAAACACAAATACAACACAATTAGTCGCTTTCAGGTGACAGCGAAAAGTTAATTGGCCTACTGAGAATGATTGAACTTTTTGTAAAAGAAAATAAATGGATGCCTTCCTGATGACCCACCTAAAATTGCAGCAGCCTGAACAGAATACTTTTCAGCATTGACCTCAGTGATTAGCTCCTGGACATCTGGAAGATCCTGAATGAAAGGTCAAACTAAGATTCAGTACAGTATGTAAAATCTTTTTTTAATTTTATATCAGCTATGTCTCTTTATGGTTCTGGACAAGGCTGGAGAGAATTAGGTAAGGGGACTGTTTTGGGGACCTATTTGAGTGCCATTATTCTCAATGCCAGTTGGCGGCGCTATACCCACGACCCACTACTACTATATCAATGTGATGAAACATACAGATTGTTTTATGAAAATTACTTCATGTCAGCAGTACATATGATATACTTCCTGCTTGTCCAATTTCACCGTAGATTTATCGACACACGGCGGTGACACCGTTCAAGGTATCAAAAATCTGTTTAAAATGTATCATCTCCAAAGTCTTGACATCATGTTAAGCAAACGCCTTGATTGTAGGCATCCAGTTACATCCGTAACTAGTCCCGTGAAACTAGACACATTTCACATTTGTATTATGTTTGCCCCATCACTAGAGGTGATGGAGTAGCCGAAACCAGAGTGGGGTGCATGGACGTTACATTTTCAACACGCTCAACAGAGTTGGGCACTTACGGTAGACAAGTGGCCAGGGAATTGGACTTGTGATTGGAAGGTTACAGGTTTGAATCTAAGTGCCAGCAGACAATGACTGAAGTGCCCTTGAGCAAGGCACCTTACCCCCATTTGCTATACATTTGCTCAGCCAAATGAATAAAATGTAAATATAAATGTACAAGGTTGTATGACCAATCAGATTATCCATGGCATATGATAAGGGGGGGCTATAAAGTAGTCAGGAGCTTAAATCCGTAAATAGTACAGACTGGATAAAAGAGGCGAAGCAACGTGGTAATTTTAAGACTAACAATTCGTTCTTTTAAGTTTTCCTCTCGTTAATGCATAGCTGAGTACTCAAAAATAGAATTATTTAAGTCAATCGAGGATAGTTATAAATGTTGTAATAATTCCATTCACTATGTCCTCAACTTTACATAAATGTGATTAAATCTTCAAAGAACGCATTATTAGTTTTCGGATTTACCTGGTTGCTTCTCGTCTTTGCTCCAGTTTGTAAAACACCTGGTTTGCTTCCTGACACTTTAAGGCCCGCCTCACATTGCACTTTGATTCCTTATATGCTCTGCATCACCACAAGCGACGAGCCAGACATTATGTGAATCGAGTTACTTATGTTATGTGTGATCAACTCCTAAAGAAACGTGTCATCACAGTCTACAATTCTGCCGTTTGCTGTGTTCAAAGACAGCAATATAAATTGTTGAAGATGCGACCTCGCTTTTTTGAAAGTTTTGTATTTTAAACTTTAGGATTTGTAACATCACAGATGCCGACAAAAACACAAACACAAACACACAAAGGAAATGTAAAATGAGGTCTGGACAATTTAATAGTTTTGTCACTAAACAATAAGCTCTTTAAACACAAAACAATGTTTATATGTTGCACAAATGATTAAAGAATTCGACAGTTTATCTCCAAAGTGCTTTGGGATACTTATATTACTCTCTTGTACAGAATTAAGTGTTCGTGAGTGGTATGCTTTACCTTAAGGATGTTATTAAGGCTCTTAGCTTTCAGTTGGACTTCTCTGGCATATTTCAGAACCCTTTCATACAGGACAAGAGCTTCACTCCATTTCTTCACAAGAACATAGGACTGAGCTATATAGAAACACCTGGCCACAAAAAAATCAACTGATGTAATTAAAAAATATAAAACTATATCTGAAAAGGGGACAGAAAACTCACCTGTAAGCCTTATACACCAGAGTCTTAAGTGCCACCTCTTTCTGAAAGGTTTGATCCCCTTCTAGCCCCTGCAAGGATGACAGCTCAGCAAGACTCTGCATAAATAAAATAAAAAACGGGTGGAGATTAAACACACTGTTCTACCTAACTTCATGTTTCGACTTCTACGGTTCTAGTTTCTTACAAAACCAGTCTAGCTCTGTATGTAACCATTTTACATATATGTCATTTTGACGGAGAGGGTTGAAAAAATTCCATAATAACCTATTATTGCATGTCATTTAATTTGCATGTTTTCTAATCGTTTTTTTAATTCCTTTTTCAATCATGCACTTGCACGACGAGCATATAGGGTAAATTATTCCTTTATTTATTTGACAAATGAACAAAAACTCCAAATTTATTCTTTAACAATTTCATGTTTTTTTCACACTGACAGCGGAGGGAATAAAACCAGACCATATTTAAAAATATAACTAATCAGATGATGTTCTGTAGGCCTGTTTGTCTTACACATCACAACAACACATCAAGGGAGATTGATGCAGAGGTAACTGTCATGAAATTCTGTGTCTGTGCCTCGGAAAGTCGATAGTTTTAATTTTATTCTGGAGGCTAAAGCCGTGTTCCGAGACCGGAATTATTAGCGCCACTTCAGTCAGTTTTCTGTAGTCAGGAAACATTTCTCCGAAGGAAGCAATCAGAAGTTTTTAGGATTCTCTGAATGTGAGATTTCCCGATGCTGCAGGACCCGCTCCTTCTGCACCAGGTGTAGAGCTGCACCCCTCTGTGCTCCGTAGTGCTCACAAACGCTGCATCACTTCCTCTTTATTCACCCTAATTACCAATATCACAACTATTTGGCCATCTAAAGAAACTTCTCAAACTTTGCTGCATTCTTGCAACTGTACGCAGCGCTGACAAAGAGACAATTGATAATTAATAAGGACAATCAACATCAGTTACAAATTACAATTTATTGCCCTCAGCATAATCCATCAAAATGACGGATCACCTTCAGATTTTTCTGTCACAGCTGAAAAAAATCCGTCAATGAAAATATTCGGTAAACGCAACCTCTGATGCCTGCATACAGACATAAACACATACACGAATGAATGCATACTGTGACGAATAACCCACATCATCATAGGGTCGCCTTGGAAACACATCAATACTTGGTATCGGTCACCACTAACGAGATCGTTTCAGCTGAAGCCCATCAAGAGCCACATATAAGTGACCATAATGCTGAATGATTAGTCACTCTTACTATCCTGTCTTTCTGCGAAAGTCCCCAGTTTGTAAATAAACCACCATCAGTGGCACTTACCAGAGACTATTGTCGTCCTGATAACAATCCACAAAGGCTAACTTTTTTTGTTTTCTATCTGTAACAATACAGACCAAGAGACTGTCATGGAGAAAGTCCTACACTGTTATGCGGCTGGAAATACCAGCCCCAACTTCCATCCAGTCCACACATGGCAGAGCTCTCTTGGCTAGCTGAACGGGAATCTGAAAACTGTGACCTTCGTGGAACGAGTGGTAATTGACCAAGTTCTCTGCGCCCTTCCCAGAACACAGTCATACTGTCGGGCTAAAGAAGCCTACCTACCTGGCGGATCTTGTGGTGGCCTTAAGAGTTGGCAGAGGCTGCTCAACACCGGGAGACAGGAGAGCAAGCAGTAACGTTTTGCCAGAGGGTTGTACAAGAGTGACATCCAGCTTATGGTACCTTGCAAACACCTCCTGACTCCACAAGCATAGTCAAAAGCATTTCTTTGCCAAGGAAAAGGGGGAAGGAGACTAGTTAAAACATTGTTTTCCCAAGTGCATGTGTTGGAGGGCCAAAAGACCCATCCAGGACTCCATCCCCTCCCACACTCTATTGTACAGAACGGCGAAAAATCCCTTAGTCCTGCCCCGGACAAAGGTACGGACAATCCTGGAACTAGCCCATAGCCAATGACCAATTCAAACCCTTTGAACTGCTGTCCGACCACCAGCCAAGAGGCCTTATTGACATGGCACGTGAAGCCTGGGAGAGACAACCTTTAGCACTTAGATCTGTAGTAGATCCTGTCCGAGATGCTTAGGTGAAGATCTGAAGTAGATCTTGTCCGAGATTTTTGGGAGAAGATAGAACGGGTCATACCATTAGCCTGGAACACCTAAAAAAAGCTCAACAACGCTGACTTTATCATCCTGCCCGACCCAGTGAATTCCTGCCAGGAAAGAGGAACAACGAGCCGGAACAGCAAACGTGGATGGTCCCTCAAGGATTTTGTCCCTTCCATTTTTTCACAATGACTCCAACAGTTGTTCTTTTTCATCAAGCTGATTGGCAATTGCCCTGTAGACCTTTTCAGCTTTGTGAAGGTTTTCAATTTTGTTTCTTGTGTCTTTTTGACAGCTCTTAAGTTTTGCCCAATTGTGACTTACACTTTTGACTAATTGTGGGGTGCAGAGGTTGCTTTTTGACAGCTAATGACCTCAAACAGGTGCTACTAATTTAGAATCAGGAGTGTAGCTAGACTATTCAAATACAAAATGAAAGGGTCTGTGAGGATCAGAAATCAGGCTGATGAGCAAATGTTCAAATACTTATTGGATCTAAAAAAATATTGTTGCGAAAAAATGATAAATATAATCTAAAATCTGTGTTATCGAATTCTAATTGACCTTACTGTATATTTTAAGAGTAATTATGTCACGTCAAAAACGCAAAATGTCACCCATAACTCTGAGAAATGTAGGTATTTTACACAATCAGTTATGATAATTTTTTTTTATCTGAGATCACAAAGAAATTGAGGTGTTCAAGGTGAAGACTGTGTGTGCGCTTAAACCTGCAAGATGATGTCATAGAGTCGTATGAGGTCTTGTGGTCGTGGCCCTCTCTTGTTCTCATCCGTCTGTTGTTCTTTTAGTTTTGCCTGTAGCACATGAGCCATGCTCTCATTTCTCTTCACTACAGTCCACAATTTGATGTATGTCAGGTAGCTGTGAACAGATATGCATAAACACACAGACATGTTAATGCTTAAGTGTCAAATACTGTAAATACTACAGAAATGTAGTGTAGTTCATGGTTTGTCACCTATTTCATTGTTTCCCAACCTAAGTATATTTAGGAATTTGTTAAGTACTAGGGTGAGCCCTCGGAGAATGTTTAAGATATCTTTCTCTTTCATTCTGACCCATGCCCGATCTGAGGTCTGTATTTGTTTATCGGTCTGACTAGCGGCTAATAATATATCTAATTTATTTAGTATGAATTAATATTAAATTTTATTTGATCAAATAAATGTATGTTAAATAGGTCATGTAACTTTGTCTCATATAAGTCGAGTAGAATGTCGGTTCTTCTTTTGGTAATCCCAAATAACACTGGCTAGACATACTTTAAAATTGTTATGTAATGTGATTTACTTTTTAGAAAAATTCTACAGGGACTCTTTGTAGACGTTAGGTTTAGTTTGGAACACATAAGCATGTGTGTGCAGTGGTGATATATTTTTTTTTAAACAATCAAAAGTTTTGGGACACTTGAAAATATTTTCTTTAATCTTTACTTTTGTTTCAAAGGTGTATGACTATAGGTGTTAAATTAGTTCAATAGACAAAATTATAATTTAGCAAAAATACATGTTTTCTTCATTACAAAAAATATATTAATCAAAAGTCAAAATCCTGTTTTAAGGCACTTTAATTATTGCCAGTTTGCATTTTAAAATCTATTAATAATAATCCTTCAAAATTAGGTAGAGAGCATGTTTTATGAAGAGCCCGAATGGCAACAAACGACCAGTCCGTAATTTAGTTTTTGTCTGGTAACATGACAATTGCTTCATTTAAACGGGCCTTGTACTTTTTACTAATGCATAATTCGTCAATTATTCAAATGCAGTTAAATGCAGCTGATTATAAGTTGTTGGAATAACAGGTCTTAAACCAGAACTGTACAAAAAAAATTTAAACACCATCCCATCTTAACGCAATACATGAGATTACTTCCAGAATTTTTCTTAGTCCTGTTACAAACAAAATGGCCTACACTGCCATCTCTTTGTGAATACTTAATAAGATGCATTTTAAATTCAGAACTAATGCAACAGGATGTTTCAAAACAACTATAAAGAGATTGAGGATACAGACATAATTTTAAGATTCTGATTTGAGCTTTTAACAGTAAACTTTAATTTTAAAATCTTCCTTGTTAGCTATTTGACCTTACATGGTCCAGCTTTTATTACCTAACAGTCTTTCATGTTCAGTACACTCTTGGGCTCTTAAACTTCGCATTGCTTAGTGGTTGCTAGATGCTATGCTTTGCACTCGAGAGCTTTTGAAAAGCATAAGAACTTGTATTGTGTATTGTGAATTGAACTTATTGCTAACCTATGCAGGTATTGAAGATTGGACACCTTGCCACTTTCAACATTCTCTGTAGCCCTCTCCCTGTGCTTCTGTTGAGGTAAAACACAAAATATTATACAGACAGTCTTTGGTGCATCTTTTAGATATTTCACAGAGAGTAAAACATGTCTATATATATCATGTAGCGTGAAGAACTGTCAAGTCAAGAGACGTGAATAGACATCCTGTGGCACAAATTGTGCGGAAGAATGGAGCTGCTTAACTGCACATCATACTTTTTCAGAGAAAGGAATAAATCTTGCTTTGAAGAATTTTTTAAGAAGGTCGAACATTCTGGTAAGAAACACAGCCGTTCTCATAACAGGGGGAGAAAGCGCTAGATAGAGAAGTAAATTCTGTGAAAAATACGGCTTAAAAAAACAAACAAACAGAAAATAGGATATTTAAAATAGGAAAGTCACTACCTAACCCACTAAAAAACTATTAACATAACCACTCACTCTTTCTTAAAAAAAAAATAGCTTAGCAAATGTTTAGAGAAGCTTATATCTTTTACATCGGAACAAAATGTGGTTGGCTTATTTCCTTGTGGGCAGGGGAATCAACATTCAAATTAATTCTGCAAGATCCACTCACATTTTCTTCAGAAAATGAACATATTAATTTGTTGATTATTCAACTTTTACAAACATATTTTTTTATGTTTAATTTCGTCAAAATTCTAGCCATCAAAACTAAATTTGTAAAAAGTAATACTTATGTGGGTTGTCGTTGTGTGAGTTGCTGTGTGTACTGATTATATGTATTACATATTGCACACTGTCTTATGTGGAAGTACTGCGTTGTTTTTGGAGCAAGCTCCTAAGAATTTCACTCACCAGGGCACATGTGCCTTGGTGATGTGACAATAAAAGTGAATTGAATTGGAATTATGTAATTGTTTTACATATAAATGTAATCAAGTAAAAATGAAAGTTTCTTACTAGAATATGCTAGTATCATGTTTTACAGCTTCAAGCTAAGACTTAAATCTACAGGATTATTTAAAAATATTAACAGCGGTTTTCTTGTATATGCATAGTCCTTGGTAGGCTTATTGTGTAAATGATAAACTCTTACCATATCAGTCCTGAGTTCTTCTCTGACAGCCAGGATGGTGTCTCTGCACTCCACCAGCAGACTCTCATACAGTCGCTCTTTCGTCTCCTCATTATCGGCCTGTAACAGTATGTGTATTGTAAAGTAAGTATTCATGTGTACATTCATGTGTTTTATAGTCATAACTAAAGGCCGACCTACGAGGGTTTTTGGGGACCAATGCCGATACTAGGTAGTAAAAAATTAACGATATCAATATATTCAACCAATATTCTTTGTATAGATTATAGTATATTTAATTAATATACATATTTATATACATACATTTTTTTCGCAATGATTACTTAATTGTGGTGATCAAGCACCTATAATATTGTAACAAGATTTGTATTGGAGACAGGACATTTAATTTAACAAGAAACTTTTCTATCCAATACAAGTATGACATAATTATAGTAAATAGGAAACTTGAAACTAAAACCCAAGTAGAACAATATATATGGACGTATTAGATAATTATGTACTTGAGCTGGAATCACATTGGTTTGATATGTTCTATGTTATAAATATATTGTAGATATTGTAGCTTAATCTTCAGTAATGACCATCTTTTCATTTATTAATACATTTCATTTTATTAAACATAACTAACAGTCCCCCTTTTAAAAGTTAGATTACAAGTAACTGGAATCATAATACATATACAGAAATCTAAAAATTTACAACATGTACTGCACACCCCTTCATTGTTATAAATATGTTGTTTCGACAAATTTAAAAAAATATGATGATTCTGATGAGACTAGGGATCTATATAAAGCTAGGGATGTCAATCGACTAAAAAAACTGTTTTGAAAACAGTTTGATATTAGTACTGCAACTAATTTTACATTTTAACTTTGAGCCCTAAATAAAACAAATAAAAAATAATGACAAGAGTAGATGAGACCTGTGCAATAGCAGTTTCATTGTCTTCCAGTCCCAATAGGAAGATTCTGGCTTTGTCAATTTTGACAGGAACTGTACGACCCCTCCACTCCACCTCACTCATCATAGCCGCTTGCTTAGCTCTTGTCTGAGTGATCAGCGCCTGATAGAAAGACAAAGAAAGAAAAAAAGTTGAGGTTCAAATTCAATTAGCTTAAAACTATACAAGGCCCAGCAGTTATGTAGCTCTGACCTCTAATTTTTCAGCCATCATGCCACCCCCTCCTCCTGCACTAAGTCTCATCTGCATGAGGTCATTTATAGCATTCTGATCACCTACAAAGAAACAGAATTTAGGCAAGGATAAATAAGGTTCAACAAGAACAATTGCACGTATGCGTTTCTAATTGCCTCAATGATAATAAAAGCAAAAAATACATTACTTACCAATGTTATATGCACAGTATCGGATGTTAGGTGAGATCTCCTCCACCCTCTCATTATAAAGCACTGATAGCTCCTCTGTAAAAGCACTTGCCAGTTTTTCATATATGGTCCTAAGAAAAATGCCCCAATTTTTTAACCAGCATCACCAAATACCAATACCAAGTAGAAAGACATGAGGGAAAAAATGATGCATCTTGAGAAAAATAAGTTGAAAGGTCAAAAATAAAATAATCAGAACAGGGACATCCTCAGAGAACAGTTTTTATGAAGTAAATGTTTTGAAAAATACTTTTTTTTTTACATGCGAAACATAAACATGTTTTATAGCATACTGTAAACACTATCAAATCTTCATAAAACGCAGAGGATCAGGACCTTTAAAAAATTTATATAAATAAAAAATAATTCCTAGGACATGATGGTGTTTACTTAACACCTAAATTAGATATTTAGTGTGTTATCTTTCAGTGTCAACAATTTTATATCCTTGACTGGATAACTAGTTCAAACTTGGCTGTTTAAACCTGTTGAAGATTAACTATGGTTTTACTACAATAAAATAAAATGGTTACCGTAGTAAAGCCGTGTTTCTGCCATGAGTAATCAATACACAAAAAAGCATGGTTCATTTTAATTAATGCACCAATGATTTCAATGGGAGTTAAGTAAAACAGAGAACATGACACCATTGGCAGAAGAAGAAAGTAGGTTTGTAACCCTGGTTAGTGAAAAAGTGGGATAATGTAAGTATACTCTGAACTAAACATATAACACTACAAGTGTGTCTTTTTAAAAAACAGAACAAAGGTTGTATTACATTTCTTAACAGTAGCATGCATACTTACTTGCACTTGTTAAAGGCCTCCATGGCTGATGTCCACTCCTGTAGTTCAAATTGAACCATTCCACTAAGATATGCATTGTAAGCCTGCGGACAACAGCAGAGTAACAAGAGGAGAAGAGTTCAATCAACAAAGCCAGCCAATTACATTTTACCGCAAGCCAAATTTACACATTACGAAGAACTGTGACAACAGACCTGAGAGCAGTTTAACAAGGTTTTTTTCCAAAGTATTATGCACAGAAGGTAAAAATAAGTCTAATTCTGCGTTCACACCAGACGTGAATTTCCGCGTAGTTTGACGCTTGAACATTGAAGTTCATTCGCGTGAACAATTTGCATCATTTGCGTACAATGCACCATTTACGCAGGGGGGAGGGGCTTCTGCCAGGGGAACTCCTCAATATATCAGAGGAAAAGTTCTTTTATTGTAAAATAAAGTGATTAAACTGAATGTGTGTGATTTATTTATAGTCTCAATATGTGTATAAAGCTCAAATTGAGTAAAGATAATTTTTTTTCTTCACTAAATTTCTTCCAGTAAACAACACCTTTAAACCTTAACTCAAAGAGTGAATGATTACATTTGTAAGAATATTGTAATACCGCGCTTTTGACAAGCCAACCGCAGAGAAAGGAAAGGAACCGCAGAAACCGGGGCAACCGCAGGGTTAATAGTTTTTTACTTTTTCATGAGGCTGTGGCCTTACCGTTTTACAATTCATCAGCTGCATTAAATATTAAATAAATGAATAATATAACCGGAGTGTTACGTGTCATTTTCCCACAAACTGTTAATATTTGGGGTTTCGTTGATTTTGAATACTAAAACGATGGCATGTGCTCTCCTCCCAAAACCTAATGTCACGTCGCCAGTTTGGGAACATTTCGGCTTTCAACCCAATGAAAAGGGTAAGCCCACAAATTTAGATTAACCTATGTGCAAAATTTGTGGCAAAAAGGTCCCTGTGACATGCGGCAGTACATCTAATTTGCGGTGTCATCTCGCTAACTGTCATCCATGCCTACTCCAGCATCAGGTCATGGAGCAACATCCAATAATAATCAGTCTAAAGTCGCGCACAAATACATGTGTACCATCGGAAAGGGTTTTCAGTGTATTTTAATATTGGAATATTGTTACGCCCATGCGATCCTCCCTGAAACCACATAAGGTTAATATGTTGGTTTTCCTTGCCCGAAACAAGGATATGATAACCCAGGTCTCAATCACATTCGTTAAAGCTTAAGTAGGATTAACATTTCATTTATTCTCTTTATTTTCACTTAGGCCAACAGTTTGTTTTCATATGATACTTTAGAAATTCTTTCGTTTTTCAAATTGGAAAAAAATAATTTCTTATTGTTTTCATGCTTACTTTAGAATGATTTGATTTTGTTTTTTAAATTCATGTTCTAAACATGTTCTTATTGCTGTTTGGCATTAAAAAAATAAACAAATGTTTAAAACGTGTCTCTCTGTCAGCTTTGTTTCCAGTTAAATCAAGATGTTTTTATTTATTTATTTATTTTTAAACGTCGGTAAAACCGCATACCAGGCTATTGAGCCGCAAGGAAAAACCGGAAAGGAAATTTCCTAACCGTGACAGCCCTACTCCGAGTCGGCAGTAAGAACAAAACATTGTTGCCCTGTTGGAGGCATGTGTGTTTTAGATCATATACATGAAATGAGCTGGAAAGTAATGTATGGGCATGAGGAAGTGATAACCTTTGACATATTTGTATATTTCCGGATAAATTGCTGTAAGATATGATAGTCCATAGAACAAGATGTAATACAGCACATTTTCTAAACTTCTATCGGATATTTTATACTTCAAACTTAATTTCACGTGCAAGAAGCTTAACATGAGCTGTATGTTAAGCTTCTTTCACATGAAATTAAGTTTTAAGTATAAAATGTCCGAAACCTACTGGGACACAAAAGCATGGTTAACAAACGCCAGTAGCACCTGAGCTTCCAGTTTGGTCTTGGCATCCACACAAGGACTTTCACACAGCTTGGCAAGCTGCTCTCCATGTTTAGCAGACTTTCGCAAACGAGCCAGCAGATGGAAACGCTTCCTAGGCTCAGTATTAGCTTCCTGTTTCAGCTGCATGGCATAACTCCAAGCTCTTTCAGCTTCCATTAATACTAATAAGAGATACCTTGAATAAGAAAGAAAATGAAAGTATTCGAGTCAATTGAAATTGCTGATCCTTATCATTTTTTGTATAGCTCTAGGAGAAATCAAAGAAATAAATCAACATCTACAAGCTACTGTGCTTTGTCTTATAATCTCTTCACCAGATCAAAAATGTTTTGAAATTTGAATCATAGTTACCTGTTGTCTGTAAGCATCTCCACTGTCACTTTCTTCCCAGAAAACTTGTGCCGATTGCCCATTTTAAAGCCAAGAGTCTTTCTCAACCGGCGCAGTCGTCTAGAGCAGTAGCCCCTTTGGTGAGAGAAAGAATATGAGATGAACGAATCAATATGAAAACAGACTATTTTCTAGACAGCTTCCAAACATAGCAATTAAAAGAGAATATTGACAAGATTTTCTTCACAAATGAAAATTCAGCAATGAACCTTTTGTTAAAGAACACTTATAAAACTGTTTATACTCCGAACACAAAATAGTCATGAAGCAACGCGTTCTACAGTCGTGGATCAAATAATGACAAAGTCTCTTCAGCTATGGATCTTGATTTAAATTCAAATGCAATATTTTACAGAGAGCAACTCGCAAGGTGGAATGCGATCCTTTCATTCACAGAAACCACAGGAGAAAAAGTTCATCTGCACAAACGGATCAGTCCTAAGTAAATTTAATTTGTGTTTAGGTCCTCTGCAGACTCTCCTTCAAACAAACTTTCTTCAAAAATAGCACTGCTGCTCTCGCTCATGTCCCACACATGCCGGGCATTTCTTTTTTGCGTATGCAGTGTTAAAATGCACCATATACTTCTTAAACTCTCAGTCATGTGTAAAATATGCTGGACTAATCTTTAAAAACTTGGTGTATCCTTATTACGATATTTGTAATTAACACTAAATAGAAATAATTGCATGTCTGGCGAAAGAAAAACCACATCCTTTCAAATCGCGATTTTGGTTTAGAAACGATAAATCAAGCAGCCCTAGTCTAGTCTATTACCATTGCCCCATTGCCAGCAGACAATTGAGCAAGCCAATTAACCCCAGTTTTCTCTGCAGGGATGTCTATATAGATATCTATATATCAGAAGTCGCGTTAGACTTTCTCATTGACGGAGACGGTTGAAAAAATTATAACCGTCATAACCTATTATTGCCCATGATTTCATTTGCATATTTTCTTATTACTTATTCCATTAATTTTTTAATCATGCACTTTCACGAAGAGCATATAGGCTAAATTAATTATTCACTAAACATATTAAAAATATAACTATTCAGACGATGTTCTGTAGGCCTGTCTATCTTAACTCATATCTTCCTGCTGGTCCGTGTCAACCTGAACCGAGTGCTCATCTGTGCGTAATCAAACACATCAAGGGAGATTGATGCAGAGTCAACAGTCACGAAATTCTTGTGTCTGTGCCTCGGAAAGTCGACTTTTCGTGACAGTTTTAATTTAATTCTGGAGGCTGCAGCCTTCCAGTGTTCTGAAGTCAGGAAACATTTCTCCAAAAGAAGCGATCAGAAGTTTTTAGGATTCTCTGAATGTCAGATTTCCCGATCCTGCAGGACGCGCTCCTTCTGCACCAGGGGTACAGCTGCACCCCTCTGTGCTCCATAGTGCTCACAAACGCTGCATCACTTCCTCTTTATTCACCCTAATTTACAATATCACAACTATTTGGCCGTTTAAAGAAATTTCTCACACGCTGCATTTTTGCAACCGTACGCAGCGCTGACAAAGAGACAATACAGGACAATTGATAATTAATAAGGACAATCGCCATCAGTTACAAATTATAGTAGATTGCCCTCAGCATAATCCGTCAAAATGACTGATCACCTTCAGACATCTCAGTCACATCTGAAAAAAATCTGTCGATGACGGAAAATATTCAGTTAACGCGACCTCTTATATATCTATATCTATATCTATATATATATGCTGAGTTTAATACTTTTACTACATTTTCTATTTGCTGCATTGTTACCTGTTACAAATATAAAAACGTAACAAATCATTCAAGACCCACATTATCACTTCCAAAGGCTCTATCACGGATTAAATCAAATAATGAAGTAGACTAGATATGCTCCTGTTCTGCCTTTCACTCGGCTTCCTGTGTGCACTGAGATAACTTGAGAATTGTAGTTTTTGAGATGGAAGATCCATAAGTACTCACACTATCCCAATCGAACCGTGCAAACCAAACCGAGCACGCAATCACTATATGATGAAATTGCTTAGGTAAAAACAAAAGTGATCTCTCTCTGCATAATATATTTCAACGTCATCTGAATCCCAGTGTCAGCAGAAAAAGACAGAAGTGCCCTTGAGCAAGGCAACTCACCCCCATTTTCTCTAAAAATTGGCCACTGCAAAATACCTTCAAGTCACTTTGGATAAAAGCCTACCAAATGAATAAATGTTAATGTAAATGTTGTTGTTGAGTTAATGGAGGAATTTAAAAGTCGCATAATTTGCTTCATGCTGTCAGTTTTGTGACCTTCCAACCATGTAAACTGTTCTTGAGCACATTTTGAAGTGTGCACACAAGTCAATCATATCAACTAAGCCTCACTCACAGCACAAGCGACACTTATGTTCAAAGCAAGGCGATGTCGATCATTTTAACGGAGAGTAGACGACTACCGACGATATGAGCGGTAGTGAAGGTTGGAGAAAGGAACTGGGTGTGTCTAGTGATGTGACAAAGTTGAGAATTGCTCAATCTTATTGCATAGACGATGATTTTAGGGAGTGACTATCAATAAGAGTAAAGAAGCGGAGCTTAAGTCATCTGTCTTCCATCCGTTAATGTAGGATTTGTTTATAAGTGTTGTAGACTAAACAAATCTAGGATCGCCTTCTTACGACATTGAAGATAGAGAGACTAGCAACACACAGCAACAGAGTAACTGTCGATCTGAACAAGGTTTAAGATGTAAATAGGTCAGAGCACAGTTTAATTGGAATGGTGTCAAACGAAAAAGCAGGAAAGAGAATGGATAGATGCTTTAAAATGGAAATTGGGATAACTGATCAGTTTTGATTATAAAAGATTTTGATTATAAAAGATAGCTTACTGTTAAGCTAACAGTACATGTGTACATTTCTGTCATTGTACTGCTTCTACAGCAAAAGGAATTTTGATTGTCCTTTGGGCTTAACAAATGAAATAAAAAATATTTATGTTCAAACTTTTGACTGCGTTCTTTAATAACAAACTAAAATAATACTTATAATTTTACTTTCTGTAATTGAGTAGTCAATTTTAACTACTTGCAATACTTCAGTGCAATTTTTTTATCTTTAAGTACTTCCACTTAAGTATAGTGCTTAAAGAGCACTTCTACATCTTTTAATTCAATTCAATTAAATTAAATTCACTTTTATTGTCACATCACCAAAGCACATGTGCCCTGGTGAGTGAAATTCTTAGGAGCTTGCTCCAAAAACAGTCGCAGTACAGGTAACATGTAACATATAGTACAGACTTCCACATAAGACAGTGTGCAATATGTAATACATATAATCAGTACACACAGTGTACTATAGACAAACACAGTCGAAACATTCAAAACAGTGTGTACATACATACATTAAGCGCACTCAAGTGACTTTTTGATGGAGCACTTGTACTAGATATACTAGTACTAGATATATGTGTATGAGTACTTTATACATCTCTGTCCATTTCTACTTTGTAGGAAATATTAAACTTGTCAGATTTAGTGAGATTCATTCTTAGTGTTTTGATAGTAGGAGCTGCCGCTGAGTCGCAATGATTGAAAGGTCAAGGCAGAGGAGAGCTTTTGGTAAAAAGGTTCAATTTCTTTGTTGAATATAAGTAGTGTTGTCCTTGTTTTGTTGTTGTTGCCTATATTCATGTAAAATAATAAATCAATCAAGGCCCTCTTAGTTTAGTGGCATGTTTGTTGTGGTGATTTCGAAAGTCAACATTGACGTGAATCTATGCCAATGGATAGGTCTATTATGGTATGTATTTTAACAATTACTCGTTTTATTGGTCTATTTATATAAACCCATCAATCATGAAAATGCTTCTTAATAGGCAGCCCTAGCAGCTAGTATGTAACCAATTATGTAGTTTAATAAATTGGATTATCATACTGCAGGTGCTTACATCACTGAAGCACATTTTAAGATCTTAAACGGCATTTTATTTTTCTTTTATATGCATTTTGGCTTTTGTTTTCCATTTAAATGACAGTGTGCTATACGTTACTTTTTGCTGCAGACCTTGTAACATGAATACTGTTATACAGCAATTATAGATAATAGATCCTATTCATGCAGATTGGCAGCGGTGTGTAAATATGTGTTTTCAGACCCAAAAACACCTTGAATCACAGTTTGCGATTGTTGCAGTTTTAAAGGAATAGGGTGGCCATTCTCCAGTAGCCATTAATCCACCCATCTGGATCTTTGACTGTAGTGTGACATCGGTCAGATATTAAACTATTTAAAAACAAGTCTCCAAGTCCCACTACAAGCACTGTGCAGGTGTCTTTGTGGGCTTTTGTAAGCAGTAGCTAAAAACTGCTTTACACATCACTGCATGTAGGGGATCTTGAGAGTCCCGTATGTGAAACACAGCAGCTTTTTTCCAGCTGACCATACAATAAAACAAAAATCAGTGTCTATTGTACTGAAATTCTATTAATGACACTTACATAAACTTTGGGAAGCAGTGTTAATGCAATTATCACAAAAAATATGATTAATTTTATTATTTTTCTAATCGATAGACAGCAATTAAAAAGTTAGTATTTTAAAATTTTTAATGATACATATATTCTGCATTATTCTTTCAAAATGTGTCAGTTATCATTTACCAACATTTATCTTATAACACTTGGTGATGTTTTTCTTTGCTCCATAAATGTTTTAGCACACTAAATTAAACTCTTAAAATTAACTATGTAACATCTAATTGTTGGCTCATGTTGGCTAGGCTTCATAACAGGGAAGATCAAACTAGAAAATTGAATTATACCAAATTCCCAAAGTTAAAACTACCCAAAATTCTCTTGTGAATAATTCATAGATTTACAAGGAGGGAAGTCATGGCCTGGGGGTTCGAGTGTTGGACTCATGATCCCGAGGTCGCTGGTTCGTTTCTCGGTACAAGTGGAGATACCACGACTAAGGCGAGTCCTCGAGCAGTGCACCAGTCCCCCAACTGCTCCCATTCAGCAACTACAGGGAACTTTCATTGACAATTGAAGTGCTAGGGTCGTGCACAAAAATACTACATCACACATCCAACAGATATTTTAACAAAGTGACTGCGTTAAGCATCAGAAACCTGCATGTTTGACAGTGTCAAAGGTAAAATACATTAAATAGCATAAAATCTGGAGCGGCTTATTTATAATCTTTCAACATCCAACTGGTTCTATTCAGACTGTAGTATGAGTCCATGAATAGAACAAAAAATAGGTTGCACTTCATTTTACAGTACACGTAACTTGCAGTGTCCTTGATGTATTTACCCTAGAAATACTGATAACTGTCAGTACTTAATATGGGTCATTGTGGGGGGCAGGTTAAGGGCTGTATATTAATCACACAATTACATAATAAGTACTTTAACTTTAAAACTGTAATTGTAACTGTAACTACCAGAAATACTATTAAATATTACATCTATATTAAAGTATGAAAGATATATTAGAGTGGGGGCGTTTAAATATATATTTAACATTCAACTTAACATAGGATAAAGGTTTTACAGCCATTTTAAAGTGTGACAAATGGTTTAATATGTTATGTTGTCCATCAGTGACATCTGTACCTGTAGCGCTGGTAATCCCCGTGCCTGAGTCCATGCTGCTGCTGGGAATCCTTGATGATCTGCAGGACTGAAAACACAACTAAGGAAACTTTAACTGTACAAAATTACACTTATATTGCATTACGAATCGTAAATGGGTACACCGAAAACAGAAAATGTGTTCAATGCATAAACATATTCGCAATTGAATGTATTTTGATATAATTTTACACAGTGACACGTATGCCATTACACCTCCGAACGATCCTCATCCTGACAGCTGGTCTATTGAACCACTGAACTATTAACCCTGTCGCTTTACAAGTAAGGATACTCTCCAAGCCCAGATTCGCCTCGATGTTGCTTCCTTTATTATCTTCCATCGTTGCTAGTTTCAACTCTTTCTGTAGTTCTGCGGCCATTTCTCATATGCACACGTCCGATAACCACGCTAGCCAGCGGATGAAGAACTGTGTTCTTTCCGGTGAGATGTTCGCGAAACAAATGAGCGCATTACCGCCGCCTATTGCGGCGTAGTACAAATAGGAAGGTTCGTCTGCCCTTTAATTGCCGCACATTAGCACCACCTATATTCACAGTCTGCAATAGAAAACAGGCCGAACTGTGACACTGATGTGGTCCAAAAAGAGACCCTGTTACCTCATAGGTAAAAGCAATAAGATTTTCTAAATCTTAGAAGTTTAAGGATAAATAACAAACACCCAAACAGAGGAAAAAAACAGATACCCTACAGCTGCTGCTTAATATGTTACAACCCATATATGCTTACAGTGTTTCTATTTAATCCCTTTCAAATGCATATGCTTAAAATGTAAATTTTTATTTGTCTAATTCGAGTTGAAAATATAGACTAGAAGTTTCAAGTATCATCATTGACCTAACATTATGTTAACTGGCTCATATGAATTATATTTTAACTTTTAAGTTCTTTATCGAAAAGTAACAAGACAACAATAAGCATTAAATAAACATTTAAAAAAAGAAACATTTCATTTTAACTTTCAACAAGAGAGTTTTAATATGCTTAATGTGATGAAAATGAAACAGTTTAAGCTAATGATTATTGACAGCAGTATTTTTGGATGTTGATTGACGTAGAGAGATTGATAAATGAAGGCATATGAATATAGGTGGATGAATGTGTGATTGGATAAAATATATTTAGGAGAATAGAAATGGTAAGAATAGAGAATGTAGTGTCAAATACAGTCCATATAGAAAATGGAACTCCACAAGGGAGTGTAATAAGTCCACTATTGTTTTGGTAATGATTAATTATGTTTTTAATCAAGTAGAAACAGATATAGGGAGGTCTCTGTTAGCAGATGATGGTGCTCCCGGGAAAGGGGAATGAATGTTTTATATAATGCGGGGGAGAAAACAAAAACTGAAATTTTCTTTAGGAAGATAGTTGTTTCAGAAGTGAGTTTGAAAATGTATGAGAAATTATTGGCAAAAGTGAAGGTATTGTTAGGAGTTATGTCTGTGATTCTACTCGTTCAGAATCCCCTACCCAGTTCGTTTAATTCACCCACAGAAAAAACAGGTCTTAAATTGAATAAAAGTTTAATGCCAAGAGTCAAAGAATACTGAGGTCAGGGTTACAGAACAGATTTTCAAACTCTCTCTCACGATTTTCAAACGTATTGTGTGCCAAAAAGATCAATAATGGACAATCTTTTTCTTGTGCGTGATATAATGAATTTAGCAAATGTTGGTAACGAGGATGTGGGGTTTTTGTCAGTTGATCAGGAGAAAGCTTTTGATAAAGTTGATCATCTGTATTTATTTAAAACTCTTAAAGCTTTTGGTTTTGGGGAGAATTTTATATCTTGGATCAAACTTTTATATACTGGAGCTTCTGCATTGTTAAAGGTTAGAGGTGGGCTAAGTTGTCCAGTTTTAGTTCTTAGAGGTATAAGACAAGGATGTCCTTTGTCAGGACAGCTGTACTCTCTAGCAATTGAACCTTTACTATATAAACTTAGGGAGAAATTGCAAGGGTTTATAGTGAAAGGTTGTGAAAATAGGCCAATCATTCTTTCTGCCTATGCTGATGACATCACTGTTTTTTAAAGAAGTGACACAGATGTTATGAATTTAACAAATGTTTTAAATATTTATGAAAGGGCCTCATCAGCTAAAGTAAATTGGGAAAAGAGTGAAGGATATTTATTAGGAGATTGGCAAGGAAGGACCCCTCCTGTGATTCCAGGAGGAGTTAAATGGGGAAGAGGGGGTCTGAAGTTGTTGGGAGTATTCTTAGGAACAGATCGATACAGGCAGAAGAACTGGGAGGGTATGGTGGAGAAAATGTGTGACCGGTTGTCTCGATGGTCGTGGGTGCTGCCCCATCTATCGTATAGGGGCAGGGTATTGGTCTCAAACAATCTGGCTGCATCTGCATTATGGCACAAAATGAATGTTCTGGATCCCCCGGAAAGTGTGGTTGAAGAGCTACAAAGAAAGCTGGTTGATTTTTTCTGGGATGGGCAGCATTGGAAAAAAGCTGCTGTACTTTTCCTACCTATTCAAGAGGGAGGACAAGGCCTGATAGAAATAAAAAAAAGAATAAAGACTTTCCGACTTCAAGCAGCACAGAGATTGTTGTATGCGGAGCCATGCTGGGCTGATATAGCGCGTCTTGAGAAAAATGAATATTTTCAAGTATGATGTACAGTTGTTTTTGATCAAATTAGCCAACATGGACTTGAGGAATGTTTCCCCTTTCTACAAGACAGTTTTGAGATCATGGACCTCAGTTTTTAAGGTCAAGAGGGTTCCTTCCAAAACTGGACTCTGGACAGAGAATGTACCAATTTTTAATAATCCGCTGATACCAGCAACGGCACTGGAGTCCAGAAGCATTCAACATGTAATGGCGACAGCGGGGTGCACAAGAATTGTTGACCTAAAGACTGGTGAAAACTGGAAAAGTCCAGAGGAGATGTGTAACAAGACAGGCATCAAGTCCATAAGGACAATGAAGAGAATAATGGATGGAACTGTTTCCGCACTGCCTCCTGGTTTCAGACAAAGCTCAGAAGACAATGATGTTCCTGAACAGAAAAGAGGGAGTATTTTTCCCCAAGTGGAAGTTTCAGCAGCAGTAGATGAAGAGCCAGAGGAAGGTTCTCTTCTACTCTTTAGGACTCCTGTGCTGGAAGGTTTTGAGACTGTCTCAAAAAAGGCACTGTACAATATTTGCGTAAAAGTGTCCCATTATAACGTGCTCAAAGACTGTAAAGAGACAAAGTGGTCAGATTTGTTCGGCCAGACTCGTCCCCTTAGAAGGTGCTGGAGGTCCCTATACAAACCTCCTATAGAGAAACGCACTGCGGATCTCCAATGGAGGGTTGTTCACTGGGCTGTAGCTACAAACAGGCATGTGGCGCACATTGACCCCACTGTAGGAAAGGAATGTCCTTTTTGTGGCACTGAAGAATCAATAGATCAATAGGTCCTGAGGTGGTCTTAAAGGCTCTTATAGCAACCAGAATCAAGGCAGAGTTTGCATATTTTAAACTAATGAATAACATGGACATATTTATTGAAACTTGGGCTTTGAATGATGTTCTGTGCTCAGTGGATTATGAAAATGAGCTGATATTGAATTTATGAGGTTTATTTTTTTTAATACGATCAAAAAAAAACAAAAAAAAAACTGTTGAATGAGGATTGTAGGATTGTACCTTTCTATTTCAAGTCTTTGTCATGTCTATGAAAATGTATGAGTTTTTGAGTGGGTATATGTGTATGTTTATCAATGTTCATCTGAGAATATGTTTGTTTATGAGGAATGTCTTTATAGTGTATGTATAAATAAAGGTGTGTTAAAGGTCTCTCTCTCTGGTCTCTCTCTCTGGTCTCTCTCTCTCTCTCTCTCTCTCTCTCTCTCTCTCCCCCTCTCTCTCTCTCTCTGGTCTCTCTCTCTGGTCTCTCTCTCTGGTCTCTCTCTCTCTCTCTGGTCTCTCTCTCTCTCTGGTCTCTCTCTCTCTCTCTCTCTCTGGTCTCTCTCTCTCTCTCTCTCTCTCTCTCTCTCTCTCTCTCTCTCTCTCTCTCTCTCTCTCTCTCTGAGGGTACTGAGAGCGTTTGAGAGCTCCCACGTGGAGAGGGTAATTGTGTGGGTTTTTCTGCTAAATATTATAACTTTTTTTCCTTTACTTCATAAAAACAAAACATCTTTTATGCAGACAAGGATTATCTTTCTTAAGTTGTCACTTTACGGCAACTTTTTGTGTAGTTTGTGTGGAAAGGGATGGCGTCTCCCTCTGTGGGGATGACACCTCCTATTTCCCTTCGTCATGGCGTCAGGTGCGTCCCGGCGAGCGGTGTATCTGTGGAAGAAGTGCTAATGGCTGTTGGGGAAGAGATTTGATTCGGGAATATACTGTCGGCTTCACGTATGAACAAGGCCATGTTTGTTTTTGTGAAAGACAAGGTTCAAGTGAGTCGGTTGATAAGTAACGGAATTATGGTAAGTGATGAATTTGTTTTTGTTTACCCGCTGGTGGCACCGACCACTAAGGTAACAGTTTCAAATGTACCTCCGTTTATTCCTAATGATGAGATAGAGAAAGGACTTTCACGGTACGGAAAGTTTGTTAGCCCGATTAAAGTTCTTCCGCTCGGCTGTAAAAATTAAGCGTTAAAACATGTGATGTCCTTCAGAAGACAGGTGTTCATGTTCCTGAATGAACCGAGTTTAGATATGTCTTTTAGGGTTTGGTATGGAGGAAAGACTTATATGATTTACACGAATACAGGGAGTTTAAAATGTTTTGAATGTGGGGACGTTGGTCACAAGAAACAAACGTGTCCACATAAAGCTGGGAATAGTGCGAAGAATGCCAGGCTTAGTACAGTGGCAGTGAATGAATCAGAGAACGCTCTGTCTCCGGATGCTCAATATGTTAAACAGAGTGAAAGTGTTTCTGATAACGGTCCGACTGAGGAAGTTGCTGTTGAAACTGAGTTAGATGAAAATAGGGTACAGAGTAACAGTGAGCAGGTGTATGGTGAGGTGACGAGTGCTAATTTTGATATTCTAAAGGGTGAAGAATATTGCGATGCAAAGGATGATGACACGTTTTCTGAGATTTCTGATATGGGCTCGCAGGTAGTTGGAGAGGTTTATACTTTACATGAGATAAATGATTTTCTTGATACAACTTTTAGTAAGACTGTTGATACGAGAGAATTTTTTCCTGACACAGAAAAATTCATAAGTTCAGTGCTGATGCTCCAAAAAACAGTTATGAAAGTCAGTTATGAGGCTTTGGATAAGAAAAAGAGATTTTGCTTGAAAAAAATGGTAACAAAATTACGGAAAGATAAACTTGTTTCATAAAAAGATCCAAATGGCTAAACCTCACATGGTGTCTTTCACTCTTTGCTTTTTTTCCCTGTCATTTTCCACTCTGTCTCTATTTTATTATGGATGCTTTGAGGGTGAGTTCTCTAAATATTAATGGGGGGAGAGATAGGGGCAAATTAGCATTGATTTCTGAATTTTTGAATATTAAAAAGATTAGTGTTTCTTTTTTACAAGAAACACATACTGATAAATATAATGAAATTGAATGGGGTATGTGGTGGAAAGGCAAGTCTGTTTTAAGCCATGGGACACATAATAGTGCTGGGGTAGCCATTTTATTTTCTGCAAACATGAACGTTAATGTTTTAAAATTGAAGAAATTGTAAAAGGAAGATTATTAATAACACAAGTTGAATATGAAGGAATTATTTTCGTTTTTGTTAATGTCTATGCCCCCAATAGTGGCCCAGAGCGGCAAGATTTTCTGATGACTTTACAAAGTGCTATCAAGAAGTATGATGATAGTGTGTGTCTTATAATTGGGGGAGACTGGAATTGCACAACAGATTTTACGGTGGATAGGAATGGGAAGAGCCTCATAGTCAATCAGGTGTTACACTGTTAACAATTATGAATGAATTTCAATTAACAGATGTTTGGAGGACAAGAAATCTAGGAGTGAGACAGTACACCTGGTTAAGAGTGTGTGAGGGTAAGATTTATGGTGCAAGACTAGATAGATTTTATTTGAAAAAACATTGAACAACAAAGTCATGGATGTTTGTATCTCTCCAAGTAGTTTTCCAGACCACCATATGGTCATCTTGGTTTTAAATGTTAAAAAAACATTAAAGTGTAATTATTATTGGCATTTGAATGTTAAATTATTACATGATAGCGATTTTCTTGAAAATTTTAAAACGTTTTGGAATGATTGGAGGCTGAAAAAGTCATTTGAAAATCTATGTCAATGGTGGGATGTGGGCAAAGGTAATATAAAGTTATTTTGTCAAAATTATGCTTTTAATTCATCAAGCATGATTAAAACAACTGTTAAAGTTTTACAGGAAGACATTCAACTTTTGGAGAAGAGTTTTTTAGTTAGTATTGAGAGAGTACAAAGTGATGTTTTAAAAAAAAAAAACACGAGCTAAGTTCTCTCTTAACGGAGCAAACAAAAGGAGCATTAATAAGGGCTAAATTTTGCTCTATTAAAGATATGGATGCCCCAAGTTCATTCTTTTTTAATCTTGAAAGAAACAATGTATACCAAAAACAAATGTGTCATCTGCGTCGTCAAGATGGGTCAGTGACATCAACTCTAAGTGAAATAAGAAAAATTGCAAGAGATTTTTATAAACAGTTATAAAGCGCTGAGAACTGTGACGCTATAAGTGCTGAGGACTTGTTACAAGAGCTACCTCAACTTAAGGATGAACAGAAAACAACACTGGACACTTTAATTACTTTTAAAGAACTTACGGAAGCAATTCAGCAGTTACAAATTGGACGCAGTCCTGGAAATGATGGTTTACCAATAGACTGTTATCAATGTTTCTGGGATGTAATTGGACAAGATTTCTATGAGGTGTTGTTGGACTGAATTAAGAACAAAAACCTTCCTATAAGTTGTCGCCGAGCAGTTCTGTCTTTGCTCCAAAAGATTGGAGATTTAGGATTACTAAAGAATTGGAGGCCAGTTTCTTTGCTATGTTCGGACTATAAAATATTTTCAAAATGTTTAGCCAATAGAGTCAAACATTGTTTAGACTCATTGCTGTATAATGATCAAACTTATTGTATACCTGAAAGATCTATAATGGACAATCTTTTTTTATTGAGGGATGTAATTTGTTTTAATCAGTCTTATAATATCAATATTAGAATTCTGTCACTGGATCAGGAAAAAGCATTTGACAGAGTTGATCACGAATATCTTTTTAATGATTTAAAGAATTTCAGGTTTGGTAATAATTTCATATCTTATATCAAATTGTTGTATAGTAATGTTTTTGCTATTGTTAAAGCAGGTGGTGGATTAAGTGCACCAATACCTGTCAAGAGAGGGATTAGACAAGGTTGTCCACTTTCGGGGCAGTTATATTGTTTAATGATTGAACCATTGTTGTGCAGATTGAGGAGGGTTCTCAAAGGAATTGCAATTCCCAATACAATTGATAATTTTAAAATGTGTGTATCAGCATATGCTGATGATATTACAGTCTTTATCACTGGTCAAGATGATATTAAGGTTTTAACTCAGTCTATTGAAATATATGAAAAAGCATCTTCTGCGAGAGTTAATTGGGCTAAAAGTGAAGGCTATATTATGGGTAGGTGGGAAGAAATTGGGTTTCCTAAACTTCCGGGTGGGTTACATTGGAGACAAGATGGTTTAAAAGCATTAGGAGTTTTTTTGGGTAATGACCAATTTCAAAAGAAAAATTGGGAGGGTCTGCTGGAGAAGGTGTCTGCTAAATTGTCGAAATGGAATTGGCTATTACCACAATTGTCCTATAGAGGGAGAGTTCTGGTTATCAACAACTTAGCTGCTTCAATGTTGTGGCACAGGACCATTGTTTTGGAGCCACCTGAAGTACTCATCTCAAATATACAAAGGATGTTTGTCAACTTTTTTTGGAGTGGACAGCATTGGATTCGGGCGGCAGCACTCTGTTTACCTGTTCAAGAAGGCGGTCAAGGCCTGGTAGACCTGAAGTGTCGGATCCGAGCTTTCAGAATACAAGCTGTTCAGAGACTCCTTTACAACAAAGATGTGGTATGGGCCAAGACTGCAAGTGTTTTTTTGAAGCGGGCAGGTGTGCTTGGTCTTGATAGACACTTGTTTTTAATGACATTAGAGGAGGTAAGCCTGTCAGAGCTTCCATTTTTTTATAAGTCAATGCTACAGGCATGGAGAACTGTTTTGAAGGTGGAGCGAGTTGTGGATGATGAAGGACATTGGACTCCAGAGGAACCATTGTTTTTCAATCCAGCTATTAAGACGAGATTGTTGTCTTCTATTAGTGTGAGACGATGCTTACTGAGGAATGGTGTTCAGAAGCTGGGACATCTACTAGATGAGAAAGGATGGAAATCAACTGAGGCTCTTCAAGAATTGACAGGGTTGAATTCCATACGTGTTGTCTCAAAATTGAAAGAGGAAATCTGCAATGCATTACCCAGGGGCTGCAGGAATTGGATCCAATTAAGAACAGTACAGAATAATGGGAATGTGCAAAGCTTTCCAGAGATAAACGTTTTACCTGCCATAAGTGAGGAAGACGAAGGTGAAGATGTGGACTCTATTTTATCTTTTAAGACTCCCCAATTACACTTTCTTAAAGATGCAACTAAGAAGGCAATTTATTACACTTCAGTGAAAATTACACATCGAGAATCTTTAAAGAGACAAAAGAACTCTAAATGGCACGGGTTGTTGAAGCCGGACTTTCTCGTTAGGGACAGGTGGAGGACCCTGTATAAGCCCCCTGTGGAGAAGCGAACTGCTGATCTGCAGTGGAGGATTATTCACGGGGCCATAGCTACAGACGGACATGTAGCGCACCTGAATCCGGCAGTAGGGGAGGGGAGTGTCGATTTTGTGGGCAGCACGAAGATATAGAACATTTGTTTTTAAGGTGCACTAGGTTACATGGTCTTTTTGATTTGCTCGAGGCGTTTTTTAGGGATTTTAATGAAGATTTTTCTGATAGAGTTTTTATTGGGGGTATGAAATATAAGTCAGAAGAAAAATTTGTTTATTAAAGTATTTAATTGGAACAGCTAAATTTGCCATTTGGAAAACAAGAAAGAACAAAGGATTACAACTTGCTTCAGTGGATCATGAAATGATGTTTAGATGTTTGGTGAAAGGAAGACTGAAAATTGAGTTTGCCTATTTTATGCTTACAAATAATGTTGTATCTTTTTGTGATGTGTGGGGTGTCAACCAGGTGCGTTGTACAATTACTGATGAGCAACTTGTAGTAAATATTTAATGTTATGAATTGTATATTATTGTATTGTAAAACAATGTGGGTTTCATAAAGTATTAAAGTACTTCTCTCTCTCTCTCTCTCTCTCTGGTCTCTGGTCTCTCTGGTCTCTCTCTCTCTCTCTGGTCTCTCTCTCTCTGGTCTCTCTCCCCCTCTCTCTCTCTCTGGTCTCTCTCTCTCTCTCTGGTCTCTCTCTCTCTCTCTGGTCTCTCTCTCTCTGGTCTCTCTCTCTCTGGTCTCTCTCTCTCTGGTCTCTCTCTCTCTGGTCTCTCTCTCTCTCTCTCTCTCTCTGGTCTCTCTCTCTCTCTCTCTGGTCACTCTCTCTCTGGTCTCTGGTCTCTCTCTCTCTCTCTCTCTAGTCATTCTCTCTCTGGTCACTCTCTCTCTCTCTCTCTGGTCTCTCTCTCTCTCTCTCTCTCTCTCTGGTCTCTCTCTCTCTCTCTCTCTCTGGTCTCTCTCTCTCTCTCTCTCTCTGGTCTCTCTCTCTCTCTCTCTGGTCTCTCTCTCTCTCTCTCCCTGGTCTCTCTCTCTCTCTCTCTCTCTCTGGTCTCTCTCTCTGGTCTCTCTCTCTCTGGTCTCTCTCTGGTCTCTCTCTGGTCTCTCTCTGGTCTCTCTCTGGTCTCTCTCTGGTCTCTCTCTGGTCTCTCTCTCTCTCTCTGGTCTCTCTCTCTCTCTCTCTCTGTCTCTGGTCTCTCTCTCTCTCTCTCTCTCTCTCTCTCTCTCTCTCTCTCTCTCTCTCTCTCTCTCTCTGGTCTCTCTCTCTCTCTCTCTCTGGTCTCTCTCTCTCTCTCTCTGGTCTCTCTCTCTCTCTCTCTCTGAGTGCATGCTGGGAGTGAGTGGGCGGAGCGTGATGAGTGTGGATGTGAGTGTTTGCCGACTCTGGCCGGTAAGAGAGCTTTTTTCCAAACTTTTTTCTTTTCTCTTGTAAGTGTTTTGTTTTGTTTGTTTGTTTGTCTTTTGTGAGGATAGTCTGCTTCCAGCTTCTCTGCTGGTTAGCATGGCGACTCCAAACACAAGTGTTTTTGAAAACTTAACTCAGCGGCATGGAGTAAAGATTGATTCAAACGCTAATGTGGAAGATGTTTGTTTGGCTGTGGGAGATGTTGTGGGTCATGAAAACATTGTGTCCGCTTCACGAATGAATAGTGCGTTTGTGCTATTTTTTAGCTCTGTTGAGAAGGTGAATGAAATAGTGCAAAAGGGTGTTGTAATCAAAGGTTCACTCACGCCGGTGTTTCCTTTGAGCACTCCTGCCAAAAAAATAATGATTTCAAACATCCCTTCGTTTGTGAAAGATGACATGATCGTGAAAGAATTGTCACGATATGGAAAGAAAGTTTCCCCGATTAGAAAAGTTCCGCTTGGATGTAAATCGCCTCTAGTGAAACATCTTGTGTCTTTTAGGAGACAGGTGTTTATGATTCTCAAGAATGGCGAGGATGAACTTGACCTGGTTTTGAAATTTAAAATAGAAGGTTTTGATTACGCTGTCTTTGTTTCATCTGATATGTCGATCAAATGTTTTAGTTGTTCGAAAATCTGACATCTAAGTCGTAATTGCCCTGATAAAATAAACTCTTAACACAGAACAGACTGATGAAGGTAAAGGGGGGAGCGCTCTGGAAGAGTTTAGCGCAGCGGTGAATCCCGGGAATACACCGCTCGAGCCGCTCGAGGGACTTGATGACACTGTGAATGATGATGGAGGTGTTGTGGCGGAACCCGAGGGGTTGAGTACACTCTCTTCTGTGCTTGTAGAACAAGACAGAGACAATGTACAGGAAGATTTTAGATTGAATGATTTTGTTGATTGGACATGGAAGTTGATTCAACTTTTAAAACACCAATTAAAAGAAGAAAGAGTCGAAACGATAAAACCAGTAAACAAATCAAAATAAATGATGCTGCTGAAGATGAAATCATAGCTTCGGAATATGATGATTCTGATTCTTGTGTTTCTGTGTGTTCTGAAGTGTCCGCTTGTTCTCAAAAATGAAGCAGTAAATGTTTTGTATAAAGCTGAAGACATTAGTGCTTTTCTTCAGAAAACGAAAGGGTTAAAAGGCGTGCAAATTGAGGATTATTTTCCTAGTAGTGCACAATTTGTCAAGGACACCAGATATTTGATAAAAGAAGGAGCTTTTGCAGATATTGAAGTGTATCGTTTAAGGAAAATTTTAAACAAGTTTAAAAAACTAAATCTTAGAGATGTTAAAAATGCCATGGTTTAAATCCCTAAGCTTGTTTGTTTTTATCATATGCACAATCTCTGTCTTTGCCCATCTGAGTTTCTTGTTGAACTTAAATACAACTATGAGTCAGCTAAAAATTGGAACTCTCAATTTAAATGGAGCTAGAGATGTTTGTAGAGGATGATGTTGTATGAATATATAAATCAGAAGTCCGTTGATGTCATGTTTATTCAAGAAACACATAGTGATCAAAGAAATGAGGTGGACTGGGAAAGAGAGTGGGAAGGTCAACTTTTTCTTAGTCACAAATCCTCTGTCAGTGGAGGTGTTGCAATTTTATTTTCTAAAAATATAACTCCAATATCTTTTGAATCTGTCGAAATTCAAAAAGGTCGCTTTTTAAAAGTTATTGTTAAATTTGAAAACATTGTCATGGTTTTTTAAATATCTACGCTCCTAATAGTGGAGTAGAAAGAGTTTTGTTCTTAAATTTAGTAAACACTTCTTTGAAAAGCCTAAATACAGATGATTTCTTAGTTTTAGGGGGACATTTTGATTGTACTGAGAACGATAAAATAGACCGGAATCATTTAGAACCACATGCTCCATCTCAAAGAGTTATTAAGCAACTTGTTCAAACTTTTGATCTCTGTGATATATGGAGGAAAATGCATAAAAAATTAAGGCAATATACATGGGTTCACTGTAAAGATAATTCATTGTCTTTGGCACGTCTTGATCGGTTTTACAGCTTTAAGCATCAGTTCAATATTTTTAAATCTTGTCAAATTAATCCAGTAGGATTTTCAGATCACAGTGCGGTTCTCTGTTCTGTATTAGTAAGTTGTGTCAAGTCAACCAGTGCCTATTGGCATTTTAATACATCTTTGCTTGATGACAAACATTTTAAAGATTCTTTTACTTATTTTTGGGAAGTTTTTAAGAAACAAAAGTATTTATATGGCTCTTTACAACAGTGGTGGGATTGTGGGAAAACACAAATCAAAAACTTTTGCCAGCAATACACTCTTAATGTTACAAAAGAAATAACTCACAAATCATTGAAAACTTTAGAGACTGAGATAGTTGATTTGCACAGTTTGTCTGGATCTACAGGCAAAAGGGAACACATTGAGGCTCTGACATTTAAAAAACTTTATTGGCAAACCTGCTGGAAATTAAGGCACAGGGAGCGCTGGTTCGCTCACGTTTCCAGAATATCACACAAATGGATGCACCTTCAAAATTTTTCTTCAGTATGGAAAGAAAAAATAGTCAAAGTAGAATAATTCATTCCTTGGTCTCTGATACAGGACAGGAATTAACTAAAACGTCTGAGATAAGAGAAGTTGCTGTACAGTTTTATAAAAAACTATATACAGCTGATCAGATAAATGAAAAGATAGCTATTAGTGATTATTGTGAAGGACTGCCAATACTTGATGAAGAGAGCAATGAAAGTTTGCAACAACATCTGACAGAACAAGAACTTTATACAGCAATGATGGGCATGGAGAATGGGAAATCTCCTGGGATTGATGGGTTACCCATCGAATTTTATAAAGCTTTCTGGCCCGTTTTAAAAGATGATCTCTTAACAGTGTTTGAAGAAAATTTTATTAATGGGGTTCTACCCCTTAGTTGTAGAAGGGCAGTAATCACTTTATTGCCCAAAAAGGTGATCTTCAAAATATAAAAAATTGGAGGCCTGTTTCCCTCCTGTGCTCAGAGTTTAAAATCCTGTCTAAAACATTAGCTGCAAGATTGAGCAAAATAATAGGAAAGGTGATACACTATGATCAAACTTATTGTGTACCAAATAGATCGATTTTGATAATATAACTTTAATCAGAGATGTTTTAGAAGTTTCAAAGTTGTTTGATATAAATATTGGTTTTATCTCTCTAGATCAAGAGAAGGCTTTTGACCGGGTTGAACACCTTTATTTATGGCATACTTTACAAGCCTTTGGTTTTAATTCTTGTTTCATTGATATGATTAAAACAATGTGTTGTGAAATTGAGAGTGTTATTAAAATTAATGGTAGTTTATGTGCCCCCTTTAATGTACAGAGAGGGGTGCGACAAGGTTGTGCTATGTCTGGGCTACTATATGTTCTTGCTATAGAACCACTGCTGTCCATGTTAAGAAATAAGTTAAAGGGTTTGACATTGCCACAGTGTAATAATGCTTTCCATTTATCTGCATATGCTGATGACGTTATTGTCTTTATAAATGATAGTGATGATGTCAAAATGTTACAACAAATTGTTTATGATTTTAAGGACATTTCATCAGCAATTGTGAATTGGGGAAAAAGTGATGCTTTATTGATTGGAAAATGGGAAGGAGGAAATCCCACTCTGCCAGGAGGCTTATTATGGAAAAAAGACGGGTTAAAATATCTTGGTGTTTTCTTAGGCAATGAAGCTTTTATGCAGAAGAACTGGGAAGGAATGGCGGATAAAGTAACAGGACGTTTGAAAAAATGGAAATGGTTGCTTCCTCAGCTGTCCTTTAAAGGACGCACACTTATAATCAACAATCTTGCGGCTTCTTCTCTGTGGCATAGACTTGCCTGCGTTGACCCTCCAGCTGGTCTCTTGCCAAAAATCCAAACGGAAACGGTGAACTTTTTTTGGGACAATTTGCACTGGATCCCTCAGAGCGTTTTGTTTTTGGCTAAAGAAGATGGAGGCCAAGGTCTAGTGCATCTCTAAGTAGATGTGCTGCTTATCGTCTTCAGTTTTTGCAGAAGATCTTGATAGGATCTGAAAGACTGATTTGGAGACCAGTGGCTCAATCCATTTTACACAGGGTAAGTGGACTTGGCCTGGACAATGTTTTGTTTTTAATGAATTCAAAAGAACTTGATTTTAGAGGAGTTCCTGTTTTTTATCGAAATCTCTTTAAAATATGGAGTCTTTTTAAGCCTCAATGGATGGAACCATTAATGTCTCTGTACTGGTTACTCGAAGAGCCCATTGTGTGTGGAGCACGTCTTGATGTATCTGGAGACGAAATACCAGGACTTAAAGATTTGATGCACAGAAGTGGATCTCTACAGTTGAAACACATTTTAAATAAAGCAGGTCCTGATGTAAATGCAGTTTCAGCCTTTTTAAAGGTAAAGTCTGCACGGTACATTAAATGTTTTTTAGATAAACTGCAAGGGGCTTTAAATGTGCAAGAAAGAATTTTACTTAATGAGTACAATAAGAAATGTTTATTTCCAGATTGTGAAGATTTCTTCCCAGATATAAGCATTGCACCTGACCTTTCTTCATTTAATAACATTAATTCCTTGTTGAAGAAGGAAATGGATGTGCAAATTGATTTCTTTGAAGTTAAAGGGAAAGCATTGTACAGAAGTATTGTAAAAGTGACGAATATAAAATGGTTAAATAGAAGTGATACTGTATGGAGAGATACATTAAATATCACTGAAAAAACAAAACCAGTGTGGAAGATATTGTACAAACCTCCGTTACCTAAAAGAGTTGGCGATCTTCAGTTGAGGATACTCCATGGGGCAATAGCAGTTAACTCTTTTGTGGCAATGTTGAACCCAAATGTAAGTGAGAATTGTCCTTTTTGCAGTGAAAGGGAGACTGTGTTTCATTGTTTTATGTTTTGTAATAGACTTTCGTTTTTGTTTAGTCTTTTGGAACTTCTTTTTGAATCTTTTGAGGTATGTTTCACAAAACAGGATTTTATTCTTGGATGTATGTATATCATTGAGAAAAAATACAAATGTCAATTGCTTAATTTTATTGTTGGTATTGCAAAATTAGCCATTTATAAAACTAGGAGAAATAAAATTGAACAGAAAGGAGAACAAGAACTTATAATGGCTTTTAAAAAAATGGTAAAGTCACGACTTGTAATTGAGTTTAATTTTTATAAACTAATGAGTACTTTGAATATTTTTGAAATGAAGTGGTGCTGTGATAATGTGCTGTGTTCATTAATTGATAATGAAATGGTTATCTCAGAAGTGTTGATGTAAATAATGTGATTTGTTTTTGTGAATGTTGTAATGGTTTTTTGTAATAAAAGGATTGTAAAATCTCAAAAAATCTCTCTCTCTCTCTCTCTCTCTCTCTCTCTCTCTCGGAGTGAGTGGAAGCAGCTGGTTGCTGTGAGTGAGAGTAGCTCGCTGTTTGAGTGAGACTTTACTTTTCTTTGTTTTTCTTCACATTTAGATATTTCTGTTAGTGTAGGGTTTGTGGTGTTTTAGGTCACTGATCGCTGACTTCGGTCGGTGTTTGTGGTGAGGATGGGTTCAGATGTGAGAGATTTCTCACACATAATACTGGGTCATGGGTGTAAATGTATGCCTGATGCTGATGTGTCTGTGGAGGATTGTCTGATCGCTGTGAGTACGCTGGTCGGTGGCACTAATATCAGATCTGCTTCCCGAATAAATAACGCTATTGTTATGTTTTTAAGTCAAAGCTCGATGGTGAATGATCTGATTGAGTCTGGATTAACAGTAAAAGATACTTTTTTACCTGTGTTGCCATTGTCAAGCCCATCAAAAAAGGTTGTTTTATCTAATGTTCCTCCGTTTGTAAAAGATGAATGTCTAGAGAAGATACTTCAGAGGTATGGTAAAATTGTTAGTCCTATCAAGATGATCCCGCTGGGATGTAAAAACCCAGACATTAAACATGTCATGTCTTTTCGGCGTCAGGCTTTTATGATCTTAAATTCTCACGATCCGCTAAATCTGTCAGTTAAATTAAACATTGAGAACAAAGACTACACAATATTCATAAGTTGTGATTCTATGAGATGTTTCGTTTGTGGTGCTTTTGGTCACATCAGACAAACTTGCCCGAATCGCTTTCTGCTGCGGCTGCTGTGAGTTCGGAACCTCAGCCGGCTGTAGAGGATTCAGTGCCTGCTGACCCGCTGGAGGAAGGATCGGTACTGTCCGCCTCTGAACACGGCCCGGGAAAGGCCGCTGAGGAGGTGCCTGAGCCAAGTAATCTTCCCTCTGTTCCACTGGTGGAGTTGATCTCTGAGGTCTCTGAACCTCAGATTGAGATGCTAAACCAATCCATTACAACTGATCCCAAAACCACCGATGACTCAATAAAATCAAGTCAGGACGACATCTCCTCTCAGGAGTTTATGGATTTAAATTCGGACAATGATTTTGATGAGACTGACATCACTGATAATAACTTGACGGATTTAAATTCTGCCTCTGGAGGTAAGAGCAAATATTATTCTCTTCAACAAATTAGTAATTTTCTTGATGTTACCAAAGGCCTTCGCTAACCCAAAATTGAATCATATTTCCCAGATTTAAAACTGTTTGTGGTAGCTTGTACTGTGGCTATGCGAAAGGCTTCGTTTGATGAGCTTGACATTCCCAAACGTTACCGTTAAAAAAAACTCCTCAGTAATGTTAGAAGTTCTTTACAACTACAGGCTAAATAATGAATATGTTTACTTCACTTTGGGTGCTTTCTTGTATCTTTACTTTATTGAGTGCTTACTTTATTTTTGTTTTCATGGCACCATTAAAAATAAGCACTTTTAACATCAATGTCGTGATGATGTAAAGCGGACGAGTCTTTTTGATTATATTCTGATAAAGAGTGTTGGTGTGGTGTTTCTCCAGGGAGACTCACACTGATAACAAGAATCAGATTCAGTGGATGAGTGAATGGAAGGGTCAGATTATTTAGTGTGAGTGCAGGGTTTGCTGTTCTCCTGGCACCTGAATTTAAAGATGAACCTGTGAGGGTTTTTGAGCTCATCTCTGGTCGCCTGTTGAGAGTTGATGTTTTAATTCATGGTGTTCACTTCTATTTTGTTAATGTGTATGCGCCTAACACTGTTTGGAGCATATTTCTTTCTTTGAAAAGCTTAAGAAGGCATTAGTGATGTTTCTCATGACAGGACACTGGTTTTAGCTGGAGATTTTAACTGCACTCTTGATCACACTTTAGATAGAAATAACAATGAACCCCACAGTCAGCTGACGTGCTTTGGTCTTTGGTCGCATATCATGATCTTGTGGATGTTTGGAGAGAATCTTTCCCAAGGTTAGACAGTACACATGGGAGAAAATAAACTCCAATATGGTATCAGGTGCAAGGTTAGACAGGATTTATATACACAAAACTGCAAGAGATAAGTTTTTTAACAGCAACATTTCTCCCAATACTTTATCAGATCATCACTTTCTGACTGTTAATGTCACCACTGCACAAAGCACTTTCAGCCTTCCTTCTGGAAATTCAATTGTAAGCTGTTGCAGGATCAGAACTTTATTCACTCTTTCACTTTTTTCTGTGAGGTCTGGAGGGAGAGAAAAACACATTTTAAGTCCCTGGGTCAGTAGTGGTACATTGGCAAATCCCAGATTAAGTTATTTTATCATCAATATTCATCCTACAATAAAAGTATCCTAAACAACAAAATGGCACAGATTGAACAAGAATTGTTACATCTGAATTTTGAAGAGACCCTGCAAATGCGGCTGAGGCCTTGGAGCGTAACAAGCTCCTACTACGGGATCTATTGGAAGATGGGGCACAAAAGATGCTTCTTCGTGCAGGATTTTTAACTTTTAATAACATGGATGCTCCAACTTCTTCTTTTTTAACCTAGAAAGGAAAACTTCAGAGAGAAAGATCTTAAGCTGTTTGAAACTTCCAGATGGGGGAAAAGCTACAGATGGACATGACATTAAAAAAATGCACTGGGTTTTTAAGAGGACCTTTACAGAGCTGAACCATGTGACGAAGAAATGTCTGACCTGCTTCTCAATGATGTACATCATCTCTCTTAATGAGGACAAAGCCAAGCTGGACAAACTTTTGACTTTTGAAGAGCTATCCTTAGCGGTTGAAGAACTGTCTGCTGGTAAAGCTCCGGGATTAGATGGATTAAATGCAGAATTTTATAAACGGTTTTGGCCTGTCATTGGAAAGGATTTGTTTTTGGTTTTTGTTGAAAGCATAAAAAGAGGTACATTACCAACGAGTCTACAGAGAGCTGTGATCACCCTGCTACCAAAGAAGGGGGACCTTGAGGACATCAGATGCTGGCGTCCCGTCTCATTACTTGGAGTGGATTATAAAATACTTTCTAAAGCTCTAACCAACAGGATTAAACTTTGTATTTCCTCCGTGATTCACACAGACCAGTCATACTGTATACCGAAAAGGAAAATTTTTGACAATCTCTTCCTGATTCGTGACATGATGTCTTTTGCAAGGACAAATAAGCTCGATGTTGGGTTTTTATCTTTGGACCAGAAAAGGCTTTTGATCGGGGTTGATCATAGCTTCCTTTTTAAATGTTTTAAGGCTTTCGGGTTCGGGCCATCTTTTACTGCTTTGTTTAATTGTTGTATTCTGACATTTTTAGCATTTTAAAGATTAATGGTTCACTTACTAGACCTTTTAAAGTCAGCAGAGGTATACGCCAAGGTTGTGGTCTCTCAGGTATTTTGTATGCTGTTGCTATCGAACCGTTATTGATAGCATTGAGAAACAGCAGAGTGGTATATCATAGTGTGTCCGCTAACCCCAGATATGGTTACTGTTAGACTTTGTGCCTATGCTGACGATGTCACTGTTGTCATTAGATCCACTGAAGATTCAGTGAACCTAAAAAACTCTCTGAGGTTTTATCAGAAAGCATCTTCCTCTCTGATAAACTGGCAAAAGAGTGCTTTTTCTTGCTAGGTGAGTGGGAAGATAGAGGTCCTCCTAAACTTCCTCAGCAATGCTCATGGAGTTCTGAGGGGTTAAAGTGCTGGGAGTTTTTCCTTGGACAGAACAGTACAATCAGAAAACTGGGAAGGCGTATTTGAAAAAGTTTCTGGAAAAATGGAGATGGATTTTGCCTCAGATGTCATATAGGGGAAGGGTGCTCATGATTAATAACTTAGCAGCCTCTATGTTATGGCATCGCTTAACTGTTCTTGACCCCCCAAGAGGATTGTTACAGTGTTTACAGAAGAGTTTTGTAGACTTTTTTGGGATGGTTAACATTGGCTTCCACCTGCCATTCTTTACTTGCCAGTGAATGAAGGTGGTCAGGGGTTGATAAATCTAGCATCCAAGCTCAAAGCCATGAGGTTAAAGGACAGCTCAAAATCTACTCTACCCAGTTGATTAAAACCATGGCTGTCTTTTGGGTTGGGTTTACTTAGAACTTTTGGTGGGTTTGGTCTTGATAGACAACTGTTTTTAATGTCTTTTCATGGTGAATGTGTTTTATCTGATGTTAACTTTTATGCTTCTGTTTTAGACTCCTGGTCAGATTTTAATTTATTTAGATTTAATGACAACCATTTCGGTCTTGATGAACCACTGTTTTACAACCTCTTTTTCACTGGCAATAGTTGCATATCCAATAATTTTGGTTCGAACTTTCATGGCAAAGGTCTCACATTTGGTTGACTCATCGTCTAGAACATGGAGATCCATTGAAGATATTTGTTTTAAGACAGGTTTTAGATCTATCAGGATGATTAAGAGCTTTGTTGACCAATTGAAAGCTAATTTTCCAACAACACTTCAGTATTTGTAGAAAGTTTTCTGGCCGGAGGTCCTTTCCAGTGTCTCTTCCCCAAGTTAGTTGTTTCTCCTAAAGTTTTTACAGAGCATGAGGGTGATGGAAAACTTTTGACAATTATTAAATTACAAGAAGTGAACTTTCAGGTAGTTGAAAAACAGGACCTTTATCAAATATCTGTTAAAATTGATTTCTTTAACGAGATTAAGAACAGGATTGATACAAAGTGGAGAGAATTTTATCTGTGTCATCAAGTCTTGCCCCTTCTTGGAGGCCTTTTTTACAAGGGACCTTTACCTAAACGGTCTGGTGATTTGCTGTGGAGGATAACTGCACTGTGCAATGCCCACTAACAGCCATGTGTCAAAGTTCAATATGAATGTTTCAGGGGTTGTTCTTTTTTTCTGCACAGAAATCCGTCTTTCATATGTTCACAGAGTGTTTCAGACTGGTCCCATTGTTCACATTACTGAAAGATTAATTGGAGATTTGGGTTTTGTCTTCAGCAAGGTACTCTTTGTTTATGGTTGTAAATATACAAAAGCGCACAGACAGCAATGTTCCGTGGCAAATTTCATGTTTGGACAGGCCAAATTGGCCATTTGGAAAGTCCTGTAGGCTAGCTGCCGAAGGACGAATGGTGTTGTCTCTAAACTCTTTACTGCCTTTGTGGAAGCCAGAATAAGGGTGGAGCACAGATTTTTTCAAATGACTGATAACTTACTTGAATTTGATTCTAAATGGGGAGTAAACAGGGCCTTGCTTTCACTAGGTGAGGATGGGGAAATATCATTTAATTGGTGATCCAAAATGGGAGTTAACTAATGATTATTATTTTTTATCTTAAATAATTATGTATATAATTACTTTTTATTTTTATTTTTTTATTATTATTTTGTTCATTAATTTAATCATTTTGTTTTCTCTTCCCATTCTATAGTTCTTGATTGCTTTGCACTGTGAGATTATAATGAACGTAAAATGATTAATAAAGTGTGTTTAAAAGTCTCTGGTCTCTGGTCTCTCTCTCTCTCTCTCTCTCTGGTCTCTCTCTCTCTCTCTCTCTCTCTCTCTCTCTCTCTCTCTCTCTCTCTCTCTCTCTCTCTCTCTCTCTCTCTCTCTCTCTCTCTCTCTCTCTCTCTCTCTCTCTCTCTCTCTCTCTCTCTCTCTCTCTCTCTCTCTCTCTCTCTCTCTCTCTCTCTCTCTCTCTCTCTCTCTCTCTCTCTCTCTCTCTGGTCCCTTCTCTCTGGTCTCTCTCTCTGGTCTCTCTCTCTCTGGTCTCTCTCTCTCTGGTCCCTCACTCACTCTCTCTCTCTCTCTCTCTCTCTCTCTCTCTCTCTCTGTCTCTCTCTGTTCTCTCTCTCTCTCTGTCTCTCTCTGTTCTCTCTCTCTCTGTTCTCTCTCTCTCTCTCTCTCTCTGTTCTCTCTCTCTCTCTCTCTCTCTCTCTCTCTCTCTCTCTCTCTCTCTCTCTCTCTCTCTCTCTCTCTCTCTCTCTCTCTCTCTCTCTCTGGTCTCTCTCTCTCTCTCTCTCTGGTTTCTCCCTCTCCCTCTCTCTCTCTGGTCTCTCTCTCTCTCTCTGGTCTCTCCCTCTCTCTCTCTGGTCTCTCTATCTCTCTGGTCTCTCTCTCTCTCTCTCTGGTCTCTCCCTCTCTCTCTGGTCTCTCCCTCTCTCTCTCTGGTCTCTCCCTCTCTCTCTCTGGTCTCTCCCTCTCTCTCTCTGGTCTCTCTCCCTCTCTCTCTCTGGTCTCTCTCTGGTCTCTCTCTCTCTGGTCTCTCTCTGGTCTCTCTCTCTCTGGTCTCTCTCTGGTCTCTCTCTGGTCTCTCTCTCTCTCTCTGGTCTCTCTCTCTGGTCTCTCTCTCTGGTCTCTCTCTCTCTCTCTCTCTCTCTCTCTGGTCTCTCTCTCTCTCTCTCTCTGGGTGCATGTTGGGAGTGTGTGTGTGTTTGCTGAGAGCTTTTTGTGAAAATTTTGTTGTACTTATTTTTTCCAATTTACGATTTTTTTCCCCTCGTTTTTTACACAAAGTAGAGGAAGGGTTGTTTTTCTTTCCGTGTGTGTGAGTTTTGAGACGCCAACATGGCGTCTGTTCCCACGCCAGGGACGCCAACACTGTGACAGCGGAACGGGTGCAGGTGTGTGCCAGAGCCTGGAGTGACAGTGGAGGATCTGCTGCTGGTGATAGGAGAACAGGTGGACTTTGAGAATGTCGTCTCGGCCTCTCGAATTGACTGTCAGTGGTATATGGGTGAGGGAAACATATGTTCCAGAAACCCCACTATCCGCTCCGGCAACAAAAGTTACAATTTCAAATGTTCGCCTTTTGTATCTAATGATATTATCACAAAAGAGTTGCAACGATTTGGTAAGATCGCGGGTCCCGTCCGATTGATTCCCTTAGGGTGTAAAAACACCGCGTTAAAAAACGTCCTTTCATTTAGACGTAAGGTGTATATGTTTTTAAATTCACCGGAGCGAACCTTGAAGTCTCCTTCCGGGTCATTCAAGGTGGGAGTTCTTCATGGTTTATGCCACTACTGACAGTCTAGGCTGTTTTGATTGTGCACATCTGGGACATAAGCGCTTTGCGTGTCCACACAGAGACGAACCGCGCGTGTCCACATCTGACGCAAATAACACAGGAACACGGAACGCCGAGAAGCATGATACAGTCACTACCAAGGAAGAGCAGAGACAGCAGTAGGTGAGTGAAATAATGTAAATATTGTAAGTGAGGACAACCTGGCTGCAGTTATGTTCCTGAAAAATCAGTGTGTGAATTGTCTGATGTTGATAAGAGTGAGACTCAAGGTGATGTTGTGGATGTGTGTCAGAGTAATGAGACAGTACAGGGAGAAGGTGAAATGGAAAACATGACTGATGAGATGGAGGTTTTATCTCAGTATAGTAATGATGGAATGAGAGATGATGAGCAGTGGTCAGAGGTTGAAAAAGTTATGTATACTGTTGAACAAATCAACTCTTTTCTTGACAAAACAAAAAGAAAATCAGGTGTTGAAATAAGTGAATATTTCCCGGATGTGGAAAAGTTTATTCTTCTGTAATGTGGGCCAGAAAAAAAGAGCAACTATGAAGAGCTTACACAACAAAAGAGGTTTTGTTTAAAGAAACATATAAATACAATAAGATTAGGTAAGAAAGCAGGGAAAAGCATGGGGAAAAACTAAATAAATATGATGGCGTTTGACTTCTCTTTTCTCTAGTTTTCTTTTTCTCTCTCTCTTCCTTATGGAGACCTTACGGGTGGGATCCCTAAATGTTAATGGGAGGAGGATAAGAAGGAAAATTGTTTACTTTCAGAAACCATACGCTTGAAAGATCTCAGCGTTGTTTTTTGCAGGAGACCCATAGTGACCAAAGAAATGAGTATGACTGGGGTTTGTGGTGGGAAGGAGCGAAGGTTCTAAGTCATGGGACTAATCTTAGTGCTGGAGTGGCTGTGTCTTTTTCCCCTAGTCTTCAAGCTAAAAATTTTATTAAAAAATGAGATAGAACCAGGGAGATTATTACTTATTAGGGCTGAAATTAGAAATATTGTTTTGTCTTCATAAACATTTATGCTCCTAATTTAGGATCTGACAGGTTACAGTTTTTTTCCAAACTGGATAAAGTTTTTAAGCAACAGCAGGATGGGGATTTAATAATTTTAGGAGGAGATTGGAACTGCACTTTAGATTTCGAAAAAGACAGAAATGGAGAAGAACCTCACGCACAGTCAGCTGCAGTTTTAGCATATGTGATAAAAATTTTTTTTTTATCAGATGTATGGAGGGAACACAATTTAGCAGTTACAACAATATACATGGGTACACTTTAGCAATGGTAGAATCTCTGGGGCACTATTTGACAGGTTCTACACATCACACAATATGAGGAATAGACTAAAACACACAGCTATCACTCCTACATCTTTTTCTGATCACAAACTCATTACAATAGAGTGTTCATTGGTGAATAGAGCTCAGAAGAGTTACTACTGGCATTTTAACATTAAACCTTCTGGATGATAAGCATTTCTGTGAGAACTTTGGAGTTTTTTGGGAAACTGTAAAAATGAAAAAGTTTTATATGAAAATATAATTCAGGTGGGAAATCAGTAAGGTTCATACAAAAGGGTCTGTCAGCAATATGCAACCCATTCTTCTTTGGTTTTATAAAAGACACTAGAGTTGCTAGAAAATGAGATCATTGATATTGAGAAGACAATGACTCTTATGTGAATGATAATACTGATTTACAATAACTGTGGACAGAAAAGAAAAAACAGCTGAGCTTCATTCTAGATGACAAAGTTAAAGGAGCCCTTGTAAGGAGCCGTTTTTTAAAAACAAGGGACATGGATGGTCCTACATCTTATTTTATAATTTGGAGAGAAAAGCTGGACAGGAAAAGCAGATGTACTGTTTAAAACAAAGCAATGGAAAGGAAACCTCTGACCCAGTCACAATGCGTAGGATCGCTGTGGATTTTATTCTGATTTATTTACTTCTGAAACCTCGGATGAACAGTGCACAAATGATCTGCTTCAGGACCTTCCTGTTTTAACTCCAGAGCACAAACATTTGTTAGAAACTTAGCTCACCTTGAGGAGGTTACCGCTGCAGTAATGGATCTCTCTTCAGGACTTGCACCTGGCTTGGATGGATTACCTGCAGAGTTTTATAAGAACTTTTGGACTGTTGCAGACATGACTACTTTGAGGTTTTACATAACTGCATAACAGAAGAGATCCTTCCCACAAGCTGTCGGCGGGCTGTTTTAACAGTACTCCCAAAAAAGGGAGATTTAACGTTATTAAAGAACTGGAGGCCTGTAGCAATTTTATGCTCAGAATACAATTTTTTTCTAAATGTCTGGCAAACATGCTAAATACTGTATTGTATGAACCATACACAAAGACCAGTCTTACTGTATAAAAGATCGATCCATCACAGATAATTTACATTTGGTACGGGGACGTGCTTGATTTTGCTTTTCAAAATAATATTAATATTGGGTTTCTGTATTAGATCAGGAAAAAGCTTTTGACAGAGTAGACCATAATTTTCTTTCAATACGTTAAAGGCTTTTGGATTTGGGGATGTTTTTATCTCTAAGATTAAACTGTTGTATACTGAGGCTACGTGTATGGTTAAAATGGCTGGTGGCCTCAGTACTCCTGTGAAGATCCACAGAGGTATTCGGCAAGGGTGTCCTCTCTCGGGTCAGCTATATAGCATAGCTATTGAGCCACTGTTATGCAGATTAGACAGCAGCTCACAGGCTTAAATGTTAGTACACTGGTTTTTAAGGAACCTACTAAACTCTCTTCATATGCAGATGCCATTACAGTGTTAATTAGTGGTATAAACAGCTCAACTGACTCTCGCGCTCTCTTTAAGACCTTCTCTGCTCTACTCTGTCCTCCCACCCCTCCTCCTCGTCGGACCTAACAGCTGATGACTTTGCATCCTTCTTTGTGAAGAAGACCACCGCTATCAGCAATCAGTTCTCCGCTCCACCACCGCTGGACCATATTCCGGCTCCTTTGACCACCTCCCTCCGCTCTTTCTCTCAGTTGACTGAAAACGACGCTGCGAGAATCATTGTGTCGAATCACCCGACTACGTGCTCACTGGACCCCATCCCTACCCATCTCCTGCAAGACATCTCTCCTTCGGTCATTCCTGCAATTACTCACATCATCAACTCATCACTCAACTCTGGCACATTTCCTACTGCTTTCAAAGAAGCTGTTGAAGAAACCCTCGCTGAATTCCGCACTTCTAGAGAACTACAGACCAGGTCTCTCTACTGCCATTCATCGGAAAGACCCTGGAACGTGTCGTCTCAGATCAACTCTCGGCCTATCTTACTCTACACAACCGCTTGGACAGCAACCAGTCAGGGGGGGGGGGGGGGGGGGCTTCAAGAAAGGACACTCTACAGAGACAGCTCTGCTCTCAGTTGTTGAAGACCTACGACTGGCAAGGGTGGCCTCCATGTCATCCGTTCTCATCCTGCTAGACTTACCCGCTGCTTTTGACACCGTTAACCACAGTATTCTCCTTTCGACTCTCAAGGAAATGGGCGTCTCAGACAGGCTCTCCAATGGTTCGTATCCTACCTCTCAGGTAGATCCTTCAAGGTTTCGTGGGGAGGTGAAGTCTCAGAACCGCAACATCTTGACACTGGTGTACCTCAGGGCTCAGTTCTTGGACCATTGCTCTTCTCGATCTACATGACATCACTGGGATCAGTCATTCGTAAGCATGGCTCTTCTCCTACCACTGTTATGCGGATGACACGCAACTCCACCTTGCGTTTCATCCCGAAGATCAGACGATTCGACCCGAGTCTCAGCATGTCTGAGCGACATCTCCCTCTGGATGAAGCAACACCACCTACAACTTAACCTGCGAAAACGGGAACTTCTTGTCATCCCTGCCGACTCGAGACTCGTCACAATCTCTCGATCCAACTAGGAGCATCAACCATTGTGCTCTCCAGGTCTGCAAGAAACTTGGGAATAATCATCCATGATCAGCTCAACTTCACAGATCATGTTGCCGCGACTGTCAGATCCTGCAGATTCATGCTTTTACAACATCAGGAAGATCAGACAGTTTCTCACAGAACACTCCACACAAATCCTGGTTCAAGCTTTGGTCTGTCCAGCTAGACTACTGCAATGCGCTGCTTGCTGGACTCCCGATGTGCACAACTAAACCTCTGCAGATGATTCAAAATGCAGCGGCAAGAGTGGTGTTCAAGGAACCAAAAAGGACCCATGTAACACCTCTCTTCATAAACTGCATTGGCTTCCTGTAGCAGCCCGCATTGAATTTAAATGTCTTCTCATTGCCTACAAGACCACCACCGGTTCAGCACCCACTTACCTTAACTCACTAATGCAAAGATATAGGCCCTCAAGATCTCTGCGCTCCGCAAATGAGCTGAGACTTGTGGTACCAGCTCAAAAGGGTAGAAATCTCTCTTTCGAACGTTCTCTGCTTCAGTTCCTCGATGGTGGAACGATCTGCCTCAGGCTTCACGCTTGTCAGACTCGGTCCTCTATCTTTAAAAAACACCTAAAAACTCATCTTTCCGGCTACACCTAACTCACTAACTCACTTCTTTCCTAACTACTCACTCTATCAAAAAAAAAAATTCTTTGTAACTTCGCTCTCTGTGTAACTCGGTAGCATTGTTGTAGCACTTGTTCACCTATTGTTGTATCGGCTATTTACTGCTTCATTGTCTCCTCGACTATTGTAAGTCGCTTTGGATAAAAGCGTCTGCTAAATAAAAAAAAAGGTAAATGTAAATGTAGTGGTCAGAGTGAGGTGATTCTTTAAAAGGAGCTCTAGCATGTTACAGGAAGGCATCTTCAGTTAAAGTTAACTGGGGTAAAAGTGAGGCTCTTTGGTGTGGTTCTGGTCTGAATAGTCCATCACTTCTGGTGGATTACAGGGGGGAGAACAGGCTTTAAATATCTCGGGGGTGTTTTTAGGAGTAGATGAATTTAAAAGGATAAACTGGGAGGGCCTAGTGGAGAAAGTGTGTGTTCGGTTGTCTCACTGGAAATGGTTGCTGCCTCGGCTGTCCTACAGGGGGAGGGTCCTGGTCTGCAATAATCTGGTGGCTTCATCGTTATGGCACAGGATGATGATTCTAGAGCCTGCAGAAGAGCTAGTAAGAGGAATCCAGAAAAATCTGGTGCACTTCTTCTGGTCAGGACAGCACTGGCTGAGGGCGCCAGTGCTGTATCTGCCTATTCAGGAAGGAGGACAAGGGCTGGTCAACATCAGTTCCAGAATCCAAGCCTTCAGACTCCAGGCGGCTCGGAGACTACTCTACGGAGAACACGTGAGCTGGGCCGAGGTGGCCTGTCCCCTTCTGAGGAGAGCAGGCAACATGGGGTTAGACCGACACCTGTTTCTCATTGACATCGACAAGCTAGACTTAACAGGACTGACACCCTTTCTACAGGTCTGTACTGAAAGCATGGAAACATTTAAAAAATATCTCGGGAGCCAAATGGCGTGCTGGACCTGTGGATGAGGGAAGAACCTCTGCTCTTGAATCCGGCACTGGCTTTGGACATTTTCAATTCAGTCTCCCTCAGAAGAGTTTTATGGACTGCAAACCTTACTAAAGTTGGACTTCTTATTTCTGAGAATGGGTGGATATCTGCTGAAATGTTGGCTCAAAAGCTGGACTTCAGATCAGTTTGAGTGGTGGAGAGAATGCTGACTCAAATACGTGAGTTTTTGCCCCAGGACTATAGACCGGTTTTAGAGTCGTCTGGTGGAGAGGAGGAAACCTCCACTTTCCCAGAACTGGGCTTTTTCAGCAGACACTGGAGAATGGCAAGAGGCTGAGGGAGGCCTGCTTTCTTTAAAACCCCCCAATTGGAGCTTTTTTAGCAACACAGGGAAAAAAGCTTTTTATGTACTGTGTGTGAAAGTGTCACATCTGCACTCACTTGAGAGTGTAAGAGAAGTCAAGTGGCAGGAGGTTTTTGGGCCAGGCGCTTCCCCTAAAGGCAGCTGGAGGTCCCTGTACAAGACTCCCATAGAGAAAAGGTCTGGAGACCTGCAGTGCAGATTGTGCATGGGATAATAGCCACAAACAGACACAGAGCACACCTTGACCCACAGGTAGGGGAGGGCTGTCCGTTCTGTTGATGCAGGAAACAATTTTTCATCTGTTTTTGACTGTTTTAGATTAAAGCCATTATTCAACAAATTAGAAGAATGGTGTCAGACCCTGGGGGAAGTTTTTATGCCTATATTTTTATTTATGGGCCAAAGTACAACAGGGAAAAAAAAGAAGTTCATGTTTTATTGAATTTTTTATTTGGGCAAGCAAAAATCACAATTTGGTTGTCACGAAAGAGAAAATTGATAATGGTGGATTAACTGATGTGGTTGCAGTGTGTACAGGGGTTAATAAAATCCCGTATAAAAATAGAGTTAGCTATTACAAGTTGGTTAATGACTTGGATGGTTTTCAGAGGTAAATGGGGCATAAAGAATGCAATTTGTGATGTTGACATTGAAGGCTGTCTCCAATGTATACATGAGTGAGTTTGATTGGAAAATGTTATTTTGTTTTTTTTTGAAACGTTTCTTTTGCGTTTCTAGGGAGTTTTTTCATGTCTTGAGACTCTGTGGTTGTTTTATTTTAAATCCATTGCTCTCATTCTAGTTGATTTTAAAAATAATTTTTTTTTTAATAAAAGTGTTATATCTTTAATATTTTTGTAAATAAGTGATCTTAAACTCAAGTCTTGGTCTCTCTGGTCTCTCTGGTCTGTCTGGTCTGTCTGGTCTGTCTCTCTGGTCTGTCTCTCT